>SEYY01011940.1:10000-18002 GCA_009176605.1 Armadillidium nasatum | reverse complement strand
TATATATATATATATATATATATATATTATATATATATATATATATATATATATATATTAAGTTAGAATGTCTTTGAGATGAAAGGTTTGAGAGCGATATTAAATTGAGAAGGATGGTAGGATTAGAAATGACAGAATAAGAGAGATGTGTAAATGGAAGAGGGGTTTAATTGCTAGAGCAGAGGAAGGTGTGCTAAAATGGTTTGGACATATGTGTAGAATGAATGAGGACAGAATGGTGGGCAAGGTACTTAGATCCGAGGTGGATGGAGGGGGAGGGGAAGGCAAAGTGGAGATGATGGATGAGTTAGAGAGTTTTGGTGGAAGGAATTTGAGTTTAGAAGAGGTAGAAGACTTGCGGAGGACAGAGTGAGATGGAGGGCGGTGGTGAAAGGGTTGAAAGTAAGAATGTATGTTTGTAGGGAATATGGCGGGCCCACCCACGAAAGTGGGAAGATGATGGCGAAATAATATAATAAATATAATTATATATATATATATATATATATATATATATATATATATATATATATATATATATATATATATATATATATATATATATATATATATATATATATATATATATAATATATATTATATATATATATATATATTATATATATATATATATATATTATATATATATATATATATATAATTATATATATATATATATATATATATATATATATATAAATATATTAGGGTGTGCTGAAATTTTTAAAACAAAAAGTCAGTGTTCTAGTACCTGAATTTTGATGTAAAAACACATTTATGACAAAAAGAAATAACATTAGTCTTTAATAGTCGTCCCACTTGACTTTAAGTTCAAAAGGTTAAAAAATCTATTATTTTATCGGATTAATGGTACAAAAAATGTCAATAACGTTTTTATTATTCATTCTAAAAACATGCTGTTTCTTTTAAATAATCCAAAATTTAATTTTAAACAAATGTTATTGAAAAACGTTTTCTTGTATAGCTAATAGATTTCCTTGTATTTCCCAAAAATAAAACTTATTTTTATTGAAAACTTTTTAAAAAATTTGTATAATGTCAAAATTTGACAACTTTAATATCAGTTTCTTATTTTTTCAGAGCTTTTTATTATTATTAGTTAAAATTTAACTAAAAAATTATGTGTACAAGAAATTCTGTAAGTAAATTTCTAATTAATGAATGCTATAAAGCTTCCGAAGATTTTCCTCCGGAAAGACTACCAACCTTAAAGCAGGTATTGGAAAGATGCATTTTTTTCAAAGAGTATAGAACAGAAAATGTTCAAAGAGAAGTTAGTGAAGAGCTTTATAATTTATGGATAAAGCGGAAAAGGAATTGAAATCGCCCATGGAATCTATAAGAGAGTTTGTGGTACGGAATTGGAAAATAGATTATCTCTGATGAAGGCAGATGGAATAAATGTGAATACTGGTCATAGAAATAAGATTTTTAAAGATATTTCTTGGAAAATCACTACAACATGAAATATGTCTTCTGCATCTAAATGAGCTACCATTGAGGCATGTTTTCATGAAACTGGATAGCAAAACGAAAGGTCCCGACAAGTTTGCAGGGTCAATTGGATCGAAACTAAATGGAAACGTGTCTGAATAGGAAGTGGTAAAATTTAAACAAAAACCATATAATGGATTTATTTTACTTTAGATAGTCTCTCAACTGACCAGTACTATGCGTATCTCATATGCTGGAGCATAATAACTGGTGATGTGGATGACAATTTGGCATTGTTAGAAGTTGGCACAATAAATCATTCTCGTTGGCTTACATTGTCTTGCAGAATTCTCGGTTACTATACATCTTTAGTGAAACCAAGTAAGAACTTGAAAATCATTGCAGAATTTATAGTAGCTGTTTATTTTCCAAGTTGGTTCCACGTAAAGGTTAATAAAAAATTGACTGATGGAGTTGGAAACTTATTTCATTTGATTCAAAGAGTCAATAAGTTTCCAGATAAAAATGTAAGGGAGACTTGCTACAAAATATTAAACAACAATAGTATTTCGCACATGGTGAAAATATTTTAGTAGCAATGTAAACGGATGAAGAAGAGGAAGTTAGGGTAAGAGCTGTTAATAAATTGCAAAATATTAAAGGTCTTAATGAAATATTTACTTGTGAAGATGATTTTGAAGGTGGGGTGGTTGAAAGTGAAAGTGAAGATGAACCTGAAGATTATGAGACTAAATATCCTCCCATGAATAAAGGTGTCAGGACATTTTTTAAGCCAAAAATAAATTTCAAAGCATCAAGTTAGCACAACATGACCCCAATTTCACAATCGGAAGCAATTCCACCCATTCTAAATGCAATGTCAGAAGCGGAAATCAAAAATTTAATTTATAGCCCTTTAAAATTAAGACACGATTGCCACAGTCAAAATGTGGAAAGGCATATAAAACTAGTTACTGAGGTTTCTTTAGCAGTACTCGGTCATGATCGTAGGGATGGATTAATTAGAAACAAAATTAGATCCCGAAAATTGATGAAAACTTTTGTCTCAAAAAGTCATTTTAAATTTCTAGATTAAGTATTTATCTAAAGTATATGTTTAAATTTAGGCTATTTGATGTTTAAATTTAGGCTATTCCGTATTGAATAACTAAAATGGTACTTAATAAATAGGTAGAAACAAATATTTGGATATTCTTATGAAATTTTCTCTTATAAATAGACAAAAAAGTGGAAAAAAATTTATTTTGTATACAACTTATAAACTATTACCTCAACATAATATTTTAATACAGATAAATGTGTTTAAAATTTAATTCTGAATCATTTGGTACCTAAATCATGCATGTAGGATGAAGAGTAAAAAAGTTATAAACATTTTTGTATCATTAACCCAAGAAAATTCCAGATTTCTTAACTTTTTGAACTTAAGGTCAAGTGGGACGACTATATATGGTTACCACTGATTTTCATCATGAATTTTTTTTTTTTTTTTACATCAAAAGCCAAGTAATACGATGGCTAATTTTCTTATTTGAAAAAATTTTTTTTCTTTCAGTCCACCTTTGTTACTCCTTTTCCTGGCAACTAAAGCTAACCCGGCGAAGATGTCACCAGGAATGGGGGAGCAACAAGTTCCTCCCTCCGTATAGAAGACTGTTATCACAATCAACCACGAAACTTGCTCGTCAACTATATCGAGGAACCAATTAAAAACGTGGTTGGAGTAGTTGTAAGAGAGAAAAAAAGAGATTAATAAATGACAAGAAGTATCTAATCTCTGGGTGTAATGTAACTAAAATATAAAAAAAAAATTAAAATAAATATGAATAAAAGTTAGGAAGAAGATAAAGCCTAACTTAAATGTAATTGTTATTAAAAAGAATTTTTTATAGTGACTTGAAGAATGTGTATCGTTTTCAACAGCTAATATGAAGTGCAAATATATGTTAGTGCTGGGGACAAAACTTTGTTGTTATAAAGTTTCTCCCACCAACAGCCGAGAACAATACAGCAATCTCCAAGGTCACATTGGATTACAACGATCGATTTCGTTATAAAATATAGAGTTGTCAATTTAGGTTTGGTCGCAATTGAGATTCTGCCAATAACCGATTATATCGGTAAATATCGATGTCGATTATGAATATAAACCAAATATCGGTTTTAATAATAATCAAAATTAAGTGATATCGGTTTATGATATTTGTTGTAAATAAGAATCGGTTTGTAATATATATTGAATCAACAATTGTATAAAACGATATATCGATTGATAGAATCGGTTTACAAATTATTAATTAAATATGTATATTAAGGAAAAATAAAAAAAAAAATTATTGTTTTTGCATTGAAAGTCCTCTTTAGCCTTCTCAAATATGTATAAGATATTTTTCATATTACTTATCTATTCTTTCGCAAATGCAAAATTACAGGTTCTTTCAAACTTGAAATTTACCTCTACGAAATAATAGAATCAATCGAAAAATATTACACAGATTCAAGTTTCTCCGAAAGATAGAAAATTTTTTTGGATAAAGGCCAGAGAGAAGTTAATAAGTGTGTAGATGTTCTATAAAAGATTTGTTTGCAAAAGATGATTCCAAACAAACAAACAAATATATGTAACTTAGAAAGAGAGTTCATGTAAAATTTTACTTTATATGTATATAATTCACACACAGCTGAAAGAGAAATTGAGTAATAACATAATATATATATATATATATATATAATATATATATATATATATATAATATATATATATATATATATATATATATATATATTATATATATATATATATATATATATATTATATATATATATTATATGTAAAGTAAAAAAAATCAGCTGATTTTTCGAACGCGTATATATATATAAATAATACTAGACGACAACAGCTGATCTCAATATGTGTACTGACAGCTGTGAGATCACGTGAATTACTGAGTCATTTGAGTCATGACTCTGCTGAACAAGAATAAAACAGTTTCAAAGTTGAGTTACGATGCGCAATGAGAGAAATATATTTATTATAATTATAATAAAGTAATTAATAATTATTACTAATTTAGTAACTTTATTTTCTTTTAAATAATCAACGACTAGTGAATAGCTAATCCAATAATTAATTGTAATTAAATTTTTAAACGAAAAGTGAAAATATACTTAAAATCAAATAAAACAATACGATACACTTCAAAACTTTTCGCTCACTTCGCAGTGCAAAATATCGCTTTATTTTGCGAGCAAATTTCCCTTTGACTCCTTTTGTCACAAGTTTTTAAATTGATTTATGAATTGTGTATATATAAAGGGTTTTAGATTGCGGATATAAAATAATAAAATATATAAAAATTCCCACTTTTCTTGTTTCAAAGTGTAAATTGCAAATGGAGGGATAAAATTAAGTAGTGTTTGCAAATAACCCCGTTAACAAGTTTCAAAAAAAAATATTCTGTTTTTGCAAGGGTGTATGCTAAACGTGTATGACAATATTAATAAATATATTTATTTTCCAAAGAAGTAAAGGACAGTGGAAGGCCAGGAGTGAAATACAACGTTGGTTATAATCCCTATCGTGGATCTTAATCTGGTCAATGATAGTTAGAGTAGTAAACATTGTCAATTTTTCAGATTATTTGGTTGTCTTCCTTTCTCGCGCGATGCTTCTCACTGGTGATTAAACCAGTTAAAAACAAAGGGTGGGAGAGACTGAGACAACCGTTGCGAAACCCTATTTTAAGGCAATAAATCCATGAAAAGAACCTTGAATCGGGCCCACGAGAGTCTTGTAATATTAACAAACAATACAAGACGCAGAGGCTATAATTCTTCTTTTAGAGTTGATTCCAACAGAAAGTTAATCTAAGCTTTCACAGAATGGGATTGTTTTCCACTAACTCTACAGCTAATGGGGTAAAGAGAAGGGAAGCTAAATAAAATGCAGAGTATTGTAAAGTATATAAAAAAAATATGGGGGCAAACAAAAAGGTCTAAGCTTGCCAGAGTCCAAAAACCAAATAAACTCACCAATCGTAAGATTAACAGGTCGTGCAAAAGATGTAAATTTCAGTCCGACAACAAATAAAAAAAAATGAGTAATGTCGGACCCTACTAGAACCTCTACTTGCGTGGGATTTAAAGCCTAATAAGAAAACCTGTGCGCTGATGCAAGGTTATTAAGCAAATTTTACGTTAGAAGGAAGCTTGCGAGCAATCTAGGGAATAACTTGCAAGTTCCAATAAATCAGAGGATGAATTGAGGTAAAATTATTAGCAACAAGAAAGCTATGTAAATGAGACAAGGGTTAAATTTAACACAGCTTCCGGGTAATGTTGAGAGCAAAATTCAGTGCGGAAAGGTCGCTCCGCAACATTATATAGAGGAAAAAAGTTAGCAGACAACACCATATGTGGTGTCGTTCGTAACTATTTTAAACAATTAAATAGATCTTTTGATGGATTAGAGACCATTATGATAATTAATTATAAAAAAAAACAAATCGAAATATGTAAAATAAGCACCGTAAAAGTAAATAATAAACGAAAAATTTGAGTTACAGTTTTCACAAACAGTGGAAAAAGAATTTTTGTTAGGATGGTAACAGAAAATATCGCGAACCCAACGCCATTTTGTTTATAAATTTGTATTTAATATTCTATTAATATCGTAATCAAGTGAATAATGAAATTAACGATCAACTTTAGTGATCAAAATTGTCTAGGAGACACATTGAACATTATATCCAAATTTCAAGATGATTGGAATAGTAGTTCTTGAGAAATAAGTGTTTTTAGATGAAAAAAAGCCCAATCAGATAATTGGATTTTTTTTAGATAAATAATTAATTAATTAGATCACATCATTGGATCTGAGGTGTGCCAAAGTGTTAAGAACAAGATAAAACAATAAAAAGAACGATAAAATATCTCTAACCTGAGAAATTTAGGTTTAATTGAAGATATGCAAATTTGAAAGAATTCTCAAGCATATATATATATATATATATATATATATATATATATATATATTATATATATATATATATATATATATATATATATATATATATATATATATATATATATATATATATATATATATTGTAATTTACTATTATAAACCGTAAATGCATGAATTCATTCTTTGGTACATTTGTTGAAGCAAAACAAATAAATAGGTACTATTTTATTCACTAAATTATAACAAAATGAAGTTAATATAACAATTGTTGAGCTTTCGTTCTCATGATCGAGTCACTTCATCAGAACAATTGATTTTTTGAAGGAATGATTTGAAATTACGTCTGTCTAGCTATTTCGGAAAGGAATTCCGGCAACTGCGGCAAATTCTTCAGAGTCGTTCTTCAAAATGTTAAACAGATCTCACAGTCTAAAAACGACTCTGAAGAATTTGCCGCATTTGCCAGAATTCCTTTCCGAAATGGCTACATAAACGTAATTTCAAATCACTCCTTCAAGAAATCAATTGTTCTGATGAAGTGACTCGATCATGAGCAAGAAAGCTCAACAATTGTTATATTATCCTCCATTTGTTATAATTGATATATATATATATATATATATATATATATATATATATATATATATATATATATATATATATATATAATATATATATATATATATATATATATATATATATATATATATAATTATATATATATATATATATATATATATATATATATATATATATATATATATATATATATATATATATATATATATATATTATATATATAATATATATATATATATATATATATATATATATATATATATATATATATATATATATATATATATATATATATATATATATATATATATATATATATATATATTCTCAAGATCCAGCTGGTGAACTCGCCTTCCAATTTTCTATCCAGAACAACCTTGAGCAGTTGGTGCAACTCCCTACCCGTATCCCTGACCGTCTTGGTGATGAACCCAACATTCTAGACCTTTTTCTAACTTCTAATCCTTCTCCTTATACTGTTAAACTCTTTCCTCCTATGGGTTCATCCGATCACCTTCTTATCTCCGTATCTTGTCCTGTCTCTTCAAGTCTTCCGCAAGAACGGCCCCGCCATCGGCGAGGAGACGTTTCTGGCATTTCGGTGCCACTAACTGGTCTGACTTGCGGTCGTACTTTTCTGATTTTCCTTGGAATGATTACTGTTTCGTGGGAGGGGTCCCTCGGAGTGCGCTGAGCGCCATAACTGAGGTGATTCTCTCTGGCATGGAGGCGTACATTCCATATTCTTTCCCTTCCACTAAACCCAATAAACCTTGGTTTAACTCTGCTTGTTCTCGTGCTATCGCCGCAGGGATGCTGCCTTCAGGGACTACCGTCGTCTTCAAACTAGCAGAATCTCATGCAACTTATATTTCATCCGGAATCGTGCAAAATCTATTCTTCGTGATACTAAAAACTCTTTTCTCCGTCGCAAATGCAATAATCTTTCTGGCTCCTCTTCCTCTCGCCCTTTCTGGCATT
>SEYY01011940.1:0-2500 GCA_009176605.1 Armadillidium nasatum | reverse complement strand
TCGGTGTAGGACCCAACGTGTTTTTAATCTTTTCTTTGTGGTTATCCACTGAATGTCGAAAGAGCTTACTTTAAAATATTAAATGTGTAGATGTGTTGAAATTCGTTAGCTTATATAATATATATAATAATTAATATATATATAAATAATAATAATGTAAAAAAAAAAAAAAATTATTAATATAATAATAATATATATATATATCTTAATAATATATACATGATCGAGATAAGATATTAGTACTGTTTAATATAATTTTGTGAGTAACTTTTAATGCTATTTCGTTTTTCAGTTCAGTCGGTAGTTCATTTAAAAGCTTTGCTGATATATAGATTGCTCATTGTCTAGTTTTTTTTAATTGATAGGACAGAGGATTTATATCCGAGTTATTTCGCAGATTTAAAGGCCTACCTCTTGATATTGGTTGCTATTAAAGCTAGAAATTAAAATATTGCAAGCATAATTATTTAAAATTTTATATTGTTGTTTTAAAAGGGATAAATTTAGGTGAAGAAACCTCAAGATTTTAAGTTTTTAAAAAAAGGGGCTCTATAGTCATAGAAGCGGCTAGGGCTTAATTAACGAATAAAGCGTTTTTGCATCGTGATAACTGATTTGATAGCTGAGTTACTAGCAATGCCGTAGATTGGGAGGCAGTATAATAAGTATGCATGTAATAATAATAATCTTTTTCAATAATGTATAAAGGGACGGATTCGGCTAGTTTGACTAGTATACACATGTATTTCGTTAATTTATTTACAAGTTGTTTAATATGTTCTTTGAATTTCTAATTTCTTCGGTCTCCTTTATCCTTCCACCTCCACCCTGCACGATTCTGGCATCCCTCCTCCTACTCCTTCTACTCTCAAGCTTCCCTTGTCTCTACCTATGATTACTTATGATCGGGAGCATGGGATCCTGAAATATATGAAGGTCAGAAAAGCTAGTTGTTCGGAAAGCCTTCCCTCTCTCGTTCTGAGTGTGTGCGCTTCCGAGTTAGCGCCTTTCCTAGTTTAGCTTTACTATGCCTTAATACTAATACTTTTCCTCAATGCTGGAATCACGCATATGTTCAGCCTATCACGAAAAAAGGTAGCTGTTCTGACCCTTCGAACTATCGAATTATAGCTCTCGCTTGTGTTCTGTCTAAAATTTTTGAAACTCCTCAACTCTCATTTCCTGGACCATTTGGAGTCTTTCTTCTCTCAGATCATTAGTCGACTTTCGACTTTGATGTCAACTGGGACATACTTTCCTATCTTATGATTAGGTCTTCGCCCTAGGACTTCGGGGAGTCTTGTGTTGGTATCCTGCTTCTAGACTCACTTCCTTTGGGTTTCCTCCTTCTCTTTGCTTACTCTTGTCTAGTTTTCTCTCAGATTGTTTCATTTCGACATTTGTAGATGGATCGGCCTCTTCCTTTCCTGTTAATTATTGTGTTCCTCAGGTTTCAGTTTTATCTCCAAATTTTTCTTACATTTCGTTAACGGCCTATAAACTAAAATTTGAATTGATCACTCTTATGCTGATGACTCAACACTCCATTCTTCTACTCTTTTCAAACTCTATGCTGATGACTCAACACTCCATTCTTCTACTCTTTTCAAACCTACTCCCTCTTTTGCTTCTAGAGTTGCTTCCCGTCTTCAACTTTCTGCTTCTATTCTTGGTTATCTGGATTGGTTTCCTCGGTGGGATCATAATAACCTTGTGAAATTTAACTCTTGAAAAACTCAACTTCTCATCTCCCTCCCAAAACACCTTTCAACTTTCCTATCTTCTTCGATGGCTCTCCCATCTCAGCTGTAAATAGCATTAACATAATTGGTCTTAAAATATACAATAAATTGTCTTGGAAACCTCATATCACAATGTTTGCTAAGGTGGCCTCTAAGAAACTAAGAATACTCTTCAAGTTGCGAGAGTATTACTCTTATGAGGGATTACTCCAATTATAAAGGGTCTCATTAGCCTTGGTATAGAGTGCTATTCTCACATTTTGGGGGGCTCCAGTTCCTTCTCTCTTCAGGGTAGGGTTGAGTAAAAGACTAAAAAATTAATTAACTGTCCTATACTTTCAAACTCTTTTGACCCTCTATCTCTGCGACCTCACGTTGGCCCACTATCTCTTTTCTACAGGTACTACAATGGCAGGCTCTCAGGGGAATTAGCCTCCCGCATTCCACCACCATTGCGTCGACCTCGTTGAACAAGGGGTGCCCTGCTCTGGCACGAATTCTGTGTGAATGATGGGAATCCAAAACTTACTCGTTGTTTTGCCACCTTCTTTCCAGCTACCTCTGTTCTTTGGAACTCCCTACCATCCTCCATTTTTCTTCCTGCATTTAATCATCCTTTCTTCAAGGCTTCCGTCTTCGTCCACCTAAGATATGTGCGTTAGATTCGGGGATGTTGTGTTTTCTCCTTCCTTTAACTTTTATGAGCTCTCTCCTTGAAAACAGCTCTGCACATAAGTGGTTAAGATCTGTAAAGTATA
>SEYY01011939.1:35000-36682 GCA_009176605.1 Armadillidium nasatum | reverse complement strand
ATAATAATAATAATAATAATAATAATAATAATAATAATAAGAACAGATCAAGTTTCAAGCCTAAACGTAAAGCAATATATTATTCCTATATCGATTACAGTTTCAATTGAAAGAGAAATATTTCGATTTAGTCTGATCTGATTTTGAATTTAGAATAAACTATTAATTCAAAATGGCTTAACATTTCCTGTCTGTCTGTCAAGAAGCTTGTCTGTTTGTTCGTATGATTTTATATTTAGGTGTTTGTATATATATATGATATTGTATATATATATATAATATAATATTCATATATATATATATTAATATATATATATATATATATATATATATATAACATATACTATATATATATATATATATAATTATATATATATTATAATTAATAAAATTTATTTTAAATCTAATTTTTTAATATATTAAATTACAAAATAAAAATATAAAAAAAAAAAAAAAAAAAAAAAAAAAAAAAAAAAAAAAAAAAATATATATATATATATATATTTATATATATATATAATTAATATAAATATATATAATATATATATATATATATATAATATAATAATAATATGTAATAAGTTATATAATATATATATATATATATATATTATATTATTAATATATATATATATATATAAGTAAATAAAATTCGAAATATGTCTGGCCGAAGGAGGAGAGAAGAGAGAGAGAACTGGGAGACAGAGGAGGAAAGAAAAAGAGGAGAGAGAGGAGGCGAGAGAGAGAGAAGAGAGAGAGAGAGAGAGAGAGAGAGAGAGAGAGAGAGAGAGAGAGAGAGAGAGAGAGAGGGAGAGAGAGAGCGCACTTTTATATATAACATTTTTTTTTTGTATAAGTCATACTATAAATTTGGATTTAAGATGAAATTTTAATAAATTTACGTAATAAATAATAGAGCAAACACATAGTTGGTGTGACAGGTTGAATTTTAATATATGATTACCATAATCGTAAATGTGTCTCATACACGGTAAAGGTTACACATTAAAATTTTAAGGTTATATAACTTCTGCTTTTGTGTTATCTAGGATATTTAAGAATCATGTATGTGTACGTATATATATATATATTATATTATTAAACTTATATTTATATTTTATATATATATATATTATATATATATAATATATATATATATATATATATATATATATATATATATAATATAATATTAATATATATAATAATATATATATATATAGTATATATACATAATTAGCCATATATTATACGGATATATAAATTATCTATAAAATAAAATAAATAAAAAAAAATTAAAATCAAATTATTTTTTATTTATTTTAACTATTAATTTCAATTCTTTATTTGATTTATTTTTTCTTTTAAGAAGCGAACGAGACCTACCGAATGTACAGAGCCATTTACTCATTGATTTGAAATCCCGTTTTCTAAATTTCTAAATTTTGACCATTTTATTTTAAAATATCTATTTTTAAAAAATATTTATATATTACATTTCTGGTGCCTAAACTCCTTTTTAATTTCTAGGAGAAACAATTTTAAAATATCTTTTTAACAAAATATATATTAACTACATTTCCGGTGCTTAAACTTGTTTTCCACATTTGCTTAATTTCTAGGAGAAACAGTTTTATTTTTTAAATTGTATTTTAAATGAAACGTAATCTATCAAAATTCCG
>SEYY01011939.1:2500-5000 GCA_009176605.1 Armadillidium nasatum | reverse complement strand
AACAACACGAGATGGATGGACTTAAATAAACTATCATTAAACATACAAAAAGCCTCTTACATTATAATAAGCAATAAAAATGTAGGAAATAATTTTAAAATTAAACTAAAAGAAATTGAGATAACCCGATCAAATACCGCAAAAAATCCTGTGAGTCATAATAGATGACAAACTATCATTTAAAGAACACATAAACACATTAGTAAATAAACTCGCAAAGTATATGTACGTACATCCTTGTTAAATTAGCTAAATCCATTTCACTGTATGTTCTGCGAAAAATATATTTTGCACACATTCACCTCCTCCTCCTCCTCCTCCTCCTCCCCTCCTCCTCCTCCTCCTCCTCCTCCTCCTCCTCCTCCTCCTTCTCCTCCTTCCTCCTCCTCCTCTCCTCCTCCCTCCTCCTCTCTCCTCCTCTCCTTCCTCCTCTTCCTTCTCCTACTCCTCCACTTTCACCTTCTTTTCCTTTTCCTTTTCTTTCTCCTCCTCTTCCTCCTCATCCTCCTCCTCTTCTTCCTCCTCTTCCTTCTCCTCCTCTTCATTCTCCTTCTCTTCCTCTTCCTCCTCTTCCTTCTCCTCCTCTTCCTCCTCTTCCTTCTCCTCCTCTTCCTCCTCCTCCTCTTCTTCCTCCTCCTTCTTTTTACTACTGGACGTCAGAGTCTGTTTTCATCTCACCATTTCCTGAAAGATTTATCTCGATGTGAGTCATTCTTCTCTATTACATTTCATTTACATTAAAAATAGCCATTTGAAATCGATTAATTTTCAAATTCGACAAAAAAAATAAAAAATAAAAAAAATAAAAAAAAAATAAAAAAGTGAAAGAAGAAAAACTGGAAAAAATAAATGAAAGTGAAAAAAATAAAAGAATTAATGGAAAACTTTTTCTATTATTTTTTCCTTTTTTTAAAAAAAAAAAAAAAAAATTCTTTTTTTTTTTTTTTTTTTTGGAAAAAGAGAAAACAATTATTCTCAAGTCTAGTTTACACAATTTTATAGTGATGTATGAATGCATTTTTTGCTCGTAAGTGTGAATATATATATATATATATATATATATATATATATATATATATATATATATATATATATATATATATATATATATATATATATATATATATATATATATATATATATATATATATATATATATATATATATATATATATATATATATTCCTACTCCTTCAATCCCCTCCAACTCATTTAAACATAAAATTGTAATTTCTTCGAAAGAAGTCATTTCTGCTCTATCTGAGCTTAATACTAAGATGGCGTATGGTCCCGATCGTACTCCTCCTGTAGTTATCTAAACCTGTGCTTCTGAGTTTGCATCCTGCCTTAGTAAACTATTTCGTCTTTGTCTCTCTACTTCAACCTTCTATTCTTGCTGAAAACGTGCGCTGATTCACCCTGTGCCGAAGAAGGGGAACTCATCTAAACCCTAAACCCTTCAACTACCGTCCCATTTCTTTGACCTCCGTTCTTTCTAAAGTTTTCGAATCTATCCTTAACAGGAAGATTTTTAAACATCTCAACTCTTCTAATCTTATCTCTGATCGACAGTATGGCTTTCGTAAGAAACGCTCTACTGTTGATCTTCTTTCCCTTCTCCCTGACTTTTGGTCCTCCGCAATTCGGCATTTCGATGAATCCTTTGCTGGGACGTATCGAAAGCCTTCTAGAGAGTCTGGTACAAATCTTAGATTTCTAAACTTCACTCTTTTTGTATCTATCTTTCTCTCTGTGATCTTCTCTCTAATTTTCTTTCTGGTTGTTCTATAGCAGCTGTTGTAGACGGCTACCGTTCTTCCTTTAAATCTATTAATAGTGGTGTTCCTCAAGGTTCTGTCCTATCTCCGACATTTTTTCTACTTTTCATTAATGACCTTCTCTCTATTACCTCATTTGCTATCCACTCGTATGCTGATGACTCCACCCTTCATTACTCCTTCCAGTTTGAAAGACGTCCCTTCCAACAGTAGTTGATAGACTCGTGAAAGGTTGCCTTGGTGCAACTAACCTCTGATCTTTCACGTATTTCATATTGGGGAAGAAAAAACATGGTTGTTTTCAATGCCTCAAAAACTGAGTTCCTCCATCCCTCCACTCAAAACAATCTTCCACGCAAGTATAATATCTTCTTCAAAAACACACAACTCAATCCTTCATCTGTTCTTAATATTCTCGGTGCATCTTTTTCTCGTGGTCTTTCTTGGAGATATCACATTACTTCTTTCTAAACAAGCTTCTAAGAGGTTGAGTGTTCTGAGGTGCTTTCAGAATTACTTCACGCCACCTCAGTTGCTTGCTCTCTATAGAAGTGTTGTTCTTTAATGTATGGAGTATGCTTCGCGCATCTGGGGTAGTTACACTCATACAGCTCTCCTTGAAGAAGGTGGAGTCTAGGGCTTTTCGTCTCATCAACTACTCTGTTCTTAATAACTTTCCATTCTCTTTCTACCCGTTGAATTGTTGAGTCATTCTCTGTTTA
>SEYY01011938.1:25000-29675 GCA_009176605.1 Armadillidium nasatum | reverse complement strand
ATCAGTACTTTTTAGAAAATGTTTTAGCATTGTCACTATACAAGTAGTGAGGAATGTTGTAATAATTACAAAAACGTTGAAAGGCATATAAAAAATTTAGTAACTCTTATGGTACAAAACTCTAATGGATTGCCTTATATTCAAGCAGGTGAATATTAATATGAACATTTTATTACTTGTATTTGTCACAGGATCTTTGACCCATACATTACCTGTATAATCTAACCAGTATGTTGAAAAGGTGTGATTAATTTTAAGTGATGTTTAAGTATGCTAGAATACTTTGGGTACTTAAAAGCAAAAATATTAATTTTTTTTGCACAAGTTACAATGTTAATCACATTTTTATTCAGATCTTGACTGAGGTATCCAAAATCCTTGAGATCTTATATAATTCAAAGTAGAATTTAAACCCAAGTGCTGTACTCTACTATGGCAATGCATTATAAAAAGTTTTTAAAATGGTGAAACTTTGACAAAAGGATTGGATTATGGACATTGTAGTCAAAATATAAACATTTTGATATTCTTCCTTTTTTTCTTAGAATATTATTTTCATCAAGAAATAAATTTAAATTCAATACTAAAACAGGGATATTATTTGATTTTACTTTAGAACTTAAATATTCAAATCTGTGGAGAAATGACAAGACCATTTGTTTGATCCAAATAATGCAAACTTGATATTTGGATTAACACTGAATTTTCAAACAAAATGGTTTAAACACATAAGAGGTAATATTAATTACCTTTTGATAGGATGAAAATTTGTAATATCAAAAATAGGAATAGGTTTTTCATTTACAGTAGTATTAACATTTACAATAGTTAAAGTTTAATATCAGGTGATACACTTAAAAGTGGATACTGAGGCCATTTACTAAGGTCATTGGTAAGAAATTCTGGACCATGTAACCAAGTATCCATTACTTCACTAAATTTTTTATAATTAATACCACGACTGACCAGATCTGCTAAATTAAATTTAGTATTCACATATGAATAATGAAAACTTATTTCATATGTTTCTCTTAAATGATTAATCAATAAGTTAAAATCTTTCAGCCTGTTTTTAATATATTTGGATTTCAATTTTGTTTCTTTAGTTAACATCCAATTTAAAACTACTTGTGAATCCACACATAAATTTATAAACTTAAAATGAATATTATTATAAGCACTCAATATGGCATCTAAACATTTGAGAGCCAACAGAACTCCCATAAATTCTAAGGTTGGAATACTGTACTGTCTTTTAGTATTTACTGGAGCCACTTTAGCTTTTGAGTATAACAAATGACCTTCATTATTATCATTGCAAGAATAAGCAGTAAAACCATAAGCTGATTTACTACTATCACTAAATATATGCATAGCATACGAACATTTTTCATTAAGTACTTGTCTAGGAAATTCTATTTCATGCAATCTTTTTAAATCTTTCTCTAATTTCTGCCACTCATTGATCACTTCTATAGGTAGCACATCATCCCATCCAAATTTTTGCTCCCATATAGATCTTATTAATAATTTACCTCTAATGGTAACAGGAAGAGCCAATCCCAATGGATCAAACTGTCTGGAAGTCTCAGATAAGATAAGGCGCTTTGAGTTTGCAGAAGAATCAAAATCTACCTTTGCTAATGAAATGGTATCGTTAACTGTATTAAATCTATATCCTAAAATTTTTTCTAAGCTATACTATGTTCTATTAGTCTATCATCCTGCTGCATGACATTTCTGAGTTCTGAACTGTTTGAATTCCATGACCTCAAAATAAATCCCCCCATAGCCATTCTATCATATGTCAATTTATACAAAGATGTTAACTCACTGACATCATTACCAGTAAAGATCAAATTATCACAATAAAAATTAGAGCTTAAATTTGAGTACATTTATCATTAGGAAATTTTGCTGCATGATGTGCCATCACATAATGAAGGATAAAGGGTGAGGTGGTATATCCAAAGACTATAGTTTTATACCTATATGTGACAAGTTGACCATCCTTTTCCCATAGTAAGCAAAATTTGTTTTTATCAAACTCATCCCTCAACCTTATCATTAGAAAAGCCTGTTTCACATCACTCAGTACTACATAGTTGTTAGTTCTAAAGATAAATAAAAGTTTTAAAAGTGAAGTCATCAAATCCAAACCAGTATATGAAGCTTCATTAAGAGATGGGGATAATTTATTCACTTTTAAAGAACAGTTCAGTACAGGACAAATTTTTGTTGTTACCTGTGGATCACTTCTGATCACAGGGCGGTGAGGAACATAACATAATCATTATTTGGTGAGGTTTTACAGAAATTTGCTCTAATATATCCTCATTTAATTGTTTTTGAAAGACATCATCATATGATTTCATTAAGTTATTATTTTTAAGGTAGGTAGTTACTTTATTTAAAACAGCAAGTGCTACTCTAAAGTTTGAAGGCACTAAATTAATTTTATCTTCTATCCATGGTAATTTAACATAGTATTTACCATCTTTAAATTCAATATTTTCTTTAAATTTCTTTACCATATCAACATAATAATCTGTCATATCCTGGTCTGATGAGATATGCCCATAGATTCAAAAGAGAATAGATTTTCCAGGCCATTATCAACATCTGTATCAGTTAATATTTTCTCTATTGGATTAAAATAAGTTTTTAAAGGTGAAATTATTGAATTAATAATAGTTTCATTAATACAAGTACTATTAATATTATTTACATCATTGTCACATGACTTTTACATTTACTATTATTTTGTTTATATAAATTAGATAACTGATCTGTGTTTAAAAAATGTTCAATATTTCCAAAAGGTAAGATTTTCTTATTTATTAAAAAACAACTACCATTCATACAAGTAGTTAATTCAAAAGAGGGAAGAAACTGTAAGACATCTACACCCAATAATGCATCAATTTCAAAAACAGATTTATTTGAGCCATTATAAAATGAGGAATCTGCTAAATTATATCTTTTCTTTAAATTATCTAAAGCACATTCTAAACCATTTACTTCATACTTTAGTTTAAGATCTTTATCTACCAATAAAGGCATAGTAATAATATTTTGATTTTCCAGTTTTAAACCTAAAGTAATTTGTTTAAAGTTTCTCTGACCCATTCCTATAAATGTCTGGATGTCAAAGTTAATATCCTTTAGGTCATTATAATTAGTACACAACTGCTTAGCTATATTCTCACAAATGTATGATCTTTGTGAACCTGAATCTACTAAACAGCGAACTGTCTTTACCTTGTTGCCTCGTATGACTTCTATAGTTAAAGTTGGGAGTAAATATACATTGTCAGATCTCTGATTAAAGCTAATGCATAGACAATTTACTAAATCTTATCTTTATTGTTAGCTTGATCAAAAAGGCAGCTATGTGTCTACGAGAATTACACTGAAAGCAGGTATATTTCAATTTATCATTTTTACCAAAGCAACTGTTTTCACAATGACCAACCCCAGAACAAAGAGGGCATAAATTTAATTCTTTAGCCCTTTTTTGTCTTTGCTCAAGTGTAATATATTTATTACACATGAACATCGAATGACCAGATGTCTGCAAAATTTGCAAGGTTTTATATTATTAGTCTTTTTATTAATATAATTCACATTGGCTTTATTAGCATGACTAGAAGAAGCAGTGCTATCATTTATCTGAGAAGATTCAGTTTTAAAATTCTGAAGTGTACTGTTTCTGAGACAGTTTGTTTATTATTACTCTTAAAGCCGGATTTTGGTTTTTCATGCTTTTGTGAAGAAACTTTAGTAAGAGTTCTCACAACTTCTATATAATTGGAAAACAAATCATTAAGGGAAGGATAATTATTACTAACTTTGTGAATCATTTCCTTTTTAAAAACTAAAGGTAATTTATTAAAAACTATGTGACTCAAAAAGGAATTTCCAGCAGACCCTTCAATCATAAATTCATATTATAAGTTTTTAAATCATAAACAAATGTTCGAATGTCATTAATATACGATTTCAATCCAATAAAGTCTGGATCATATCCTTGAGGTGGTTACTGTTTATTAACTTTTTATAAATTTCATCAATAATATAAGGTACATCTAAAAATTGTTCTTTCAATAAGTCAATAGCTATTGGATAGTTTTCATCTTTTATTGAAAGATGACTTATTAATTTACGAGCATACCCTTTTAAATATGTATGCAGATATGACAACTTTACACTATTTGAATAAGCTTTAGAATCTATAATAGTATTAAACTGTGTCAAAAACGTATGAAATTCAAATTTATCTTTACTTGAACCTTCAAAAGAGTCACATTCTAAGGGTGGAGGCTTAGGTTCATTAATATGTAAATTATTTAAAGATTGCAAAAACTGATTTGTTGAATTTAGGCTATCATTATTTAGGTTAGGTTTATCAGCTGAGGAAGCCTCAATAAATTCTCTAAAATCATCTAAAGACAATTCCAAAGAAAAATGATACTCAACTTGAGATTCAACCTCTTTTGTAAAAAAATCAAAATCAATTTCTTCAACCTTTTCATCCTCAAAATATTTAATATTTCACTATCATGTATTTTAATAAGGGCAACTTCTTTTAAAATCTTTTCATACTGAACTTTAAAAAATGAAGAAGTTAATTTATCTTGAGCCTTAAACTCATTTAATTTATTTAAAACTATAG
>SEYY01011938.1:10000-15000 GCA_009176605.1 Armadillidium nasatum | reverse complement strand
TCGACCATGATTATAGACCTTTCTCAACTCCGGTGGAATTTGGTAGGCCTCCTAGCCTTTGCCCACCGGAGGAGACATAAAATATATATATATATATATATATATATATATATATATATATATATATATATATATATATATATATATATATATATATATATATATATATATATATATATATATATATATATAGACAGAAAAAAACCCACAGGAAATAAAAACGAAACTCAATTAAAATTTGGAGCAAAACTTTCGAAGGGATAGCCACCCTTCCTCTTTCAGGCTCTAGTTTATTAAACTAGAGAACCTGAAAGATGAAGTGTGGCTATCCCTTCGAAAGTCTTGCTCCAAATTTTAATTGAGTTTCGTTTTTATTTCCTGTGGGGTTTATATTATATATTATTATTATATATATATATATATATATATATATATATATATATATATATATATATATATATATATATATATATATATATATATATATATATATATATATATATATATATATATATATATATATATATATATATATATATATATATATATATATATATATATATATATATATATATATATATATATATATATATATATATATATATATATATATATATATATATATATATATATATATATATAAGATGTTGAAAGCTGACTGAGGCTTTCTTAAAGTTACGGAAAGTTATACCGGTGCGAAACCAGTTCGGCTTCTTGAGTTGATTCCAATAAGCAAAGGTGTCTGATGTGGTAGTCATTGCAGGACATCTTACTATAATGCTTCAGCTATGTCTAAATTCTTCTGCTACATGTATTTCTTCAGATGATCAAACAAGTGTAAATCATGGAGTCATCATTTTGGGCTGTAAGAGGAGCACGGCATCACAGCCCTGTATACATCATTACTGTGGCAACCCTTTTAGCAATGTGGAATAATACTGGGCAAAAAATGTGACCCTTCTCTTCTTACTCCAAAAAAAATCACATAAATGACACCGTGTATGTCCATGAAGACTGATCAAAAAAACTTCCCCTCTGACAGCCGATCATTGCTTTTTGAAGTAGAGGAGAGACTTTGTGGTGCCATTCCATGTTGCAAATTTTGCTTTCAAGAGTAAACTCTATTTATAAATACAAAAAACAAAGTGCCAAATAGAAATAAAAATAGATTATAAAAAACTTACTCCTACTCGCTGTATTCACTTACATATCAAACAGCTCCAATGTCCTTGAACAAGGCCTTGTCTTGAGTAATCTTCATTTTGTGGATGGCAAAATTTACAAAATAATATTTCTTTAATCTTTCTTTAATCTTTATTCATTTTTCCAGTTACAAATTTACAAATCAAATATCGTGTACTTTACATGTTTGGATACTAAACTGAAATGGGCTTCTGGGGAGACGAAATCGTCCTTTGAGCCCATTAAATTTATACATGATACCATACATTATATAATATTACAAGTTTTGAATATTGTAAATTTTATATCAATTAATTTTAACATAATTTTATGGTCGTAATCTTAAACTAAACAATAGATAAAAAAAAGAAAAAATTACTAAAATAATTTTAGTAAGCTCATAATTATTACAGAGATAAGGATTTGATTAATAATAGTAAAAATAATTATATTAGTAATAATATCAATAATAATAGTAATAATAATAATAAAAATAATAATGATAACTTATAATAATAATGATAAGAACAGTAATAAAAATAATAATAAATAGCAGTAATCAACAATAATATTACTGAAAAAATGATAATAATAATAATAATAATAATAATAATAATAATAATAATAATAATAATAATAATAATAATAATAATAACAATGGTAACAATACTAATAATAATAACAATAATAATAAGAATAATGATAATAATAATAATGATAATAATAATAATAGTAATGATAATAATAATAATAATAATAATAATAATAATAATAATAATAATAATAATAATAATAATAATAATAATAATAATAAATAATAACAATAATTCTAACTAATAATGATAAATTCAATAATAATATTAATATTAATTTCGAAAATGATAATGACGATATTTATAATAATATGAACCGTAATAATACTAAAATTTGTTAATATAATAGTGATAATGAATTTTGTGATTTTGAGTTAGTGTGTTAGGTCGGGTATTTTAATATTTTGATAGCAGGTGATTTTTGACATGTTTACGGAATGTGGGAAGTGTTGCTAGTTCCTGAATGTTTTTTGGAAGATTATTCCATTTTTCAATGCCATTATATGATATAGCTCTCCGAGATTTTGTTAATGTGTACTTTGTTTTGCATAGTGTACGTGAGCGTGTGCTGCGCAAGTTTAGTCTTCTTACATTTTGGTTATTCATGATTAAATTTGACAGTAAATTATTTGACAATCCGTTTATGATTTTGAATATTTGGGTAGTCATTGTAAGAGTGAGCATATCTTGCAGTTTGAGTATGGATAATTGTTTGAAAAGTGGGCTTGTATGTTCATAGTGATTACGTGATCCAGATATTATGCGAATTATTTTTTTATGCAGTTTTATTAAGGGTTGTAGCAGATATTCACTTGCACCTCCCCAAACTGGTAAGTTGTATAGTAGGTGAGGGTAAACAAGGCTGTAATATAAGTTTTTTAGGACATATTTTGGAATAGAGTTTCTTATCTTTAGGAATGCATAAGTAGCATATGCAAGTTTGCTAATAAGACTATTTATGTGGTTTTTAAAGGAAAGTTTCTCATCGAAAATAACTCCTAATAATTTTGCAGATGTAGTTCTATTTATGGTTGTACCTTTTGCCATGACATGCAGATTGATAGGACTTTTAATGTTTGTCATTATTAAGTATTGTGTTTTTTGTAGGTTAAGGGAAAGCCTGTTTGCCTCTACCCATGTTACAATATTTTCTAATACATTATTTACTTTTGTGTTTAGTGTATCTATGTTACGGTCTGTTATTAGTATTGCGGTATCATCAGCGTATTGTGAATGTAGAGAATTATGACAATTTTGGAAGTCATTAGTATATATGTTAAAGAATAGTGGACCCAAAATAGATCCTTGAGGTACTCCTTGAGAAATTGGAGCGAGAGAGGATGAGACATCTCCTAACTTGACATATTGTGTTCTACCAGATAAATATGACTGGAACCAGTTTAAGGAGTCTTTTGAAACGCCAAGCCTATTTAATTTTTGTAAGAGTAAGTTGTGCGGAACGACATCAAATGCTTTTGAGAAGTCTAACAGTAATAGTATGCATGTTTGCTTATCGTTTAGTGCTCTGTATATGTTTTCTGTAAGGAGAGTTAGGGCATCTTCTGTACTACGATTTTTTGTAAATCCAAACTGAGACTGTGAAAGGAGTTCATTTTCGTAGAAGTAATTTGTAAGTTGTGTATGTACCAATTTCTCGAGTAATTTACCAACTGTATGTAGGATAGAGATTGGACGGAAGTTGTTAGGAGAAGAAGTGTCAATGGATTTAGGAACTGGAGTAACCCTTGCTATTTTCAGTTCTTCAGGAAAGTGGCCTAATTCAAGTGAAGTATTGTAGAGGATCGCTAATATTGGAGAGATTTCATTTACGCAATATTTGTAGATCCAGTTGGGGACACTATGAATGTCAGAGTTTTTGTTTTTCAAACTATTTATTGCACATTTGACTTCGGAGCTTGATATGTTTGTAAAGGAGAATTTTTGACCTTTGTGAGTTTCTAGGTAGTCAGTTGAAGATACATTTGTTTGGGGAATTTCTGCTGCTACTTTAGCTCCTATAGTTGTAAAATAGGAATTTAATTCATTAACAATGAGTTGCTTATCGGTCACTATCTTGTCTTTAACTTTTATTTCTGGAATTATAACTTCATTATTTTTGTGACGGTTTAAGATGTTATTTATCAATCCCCATGTTGATTTGGCATCGTTTTGAGTTTGTTGAAATTTGTATTCAAGATAGTTAGCTTTAGATTTTCTAATTAGCTTTTTCAATAATGAAGAATATGCGATGAATGTTTGCATTGGTATGATGCCTCTCTTAACACTTTTAAAGAGTTTGTGTTTTTGCTTTATTGAGTTTAGCAATGCTTTTGTTAACCATTTATTCATAATCCTTTTTTCTGTAGCAGTTTTGTATTTTATGGGAAAGTGTTTATCGTAAATACTGTAGAAATTATGGTTGAACATTTTGAATTTTTCATCAATTGAAACTTTGTCACTGTGCACAAATGAAAAATCTGTTGTCTTCATTTGGTTTAGAAATTTACTTTTACGGTCATTAGATACGAGTCTAAAGGCTATTTTCTTTTGTTCTTTTGAAGTAGGTGGTGTTTCCATCATTAATACGCAAGGGTAGTGGTCTGAAATATCTGAGTACAATGTGTAGGATTTTATTGAATCTTGTTTATTTGACCATATATGATCAATTATTGTGGAGGTTTGATGTGCATTTGGCCTTGTGATGCTTGTTATGTAATTTACATAGCCATTTGATGTCATGGTGTCAATTAGTGAATTTGTATTACTTGGAGTAGTGGCATTGCTGGATACGTCGATGTTAAAGTCCCCAGCTATTAATGAGGTTCCATTTTTTAGTGTGGTACTGCAGATGTCATCTAGTGTCTTTATAAAATTTGTTTTACTTCCTTGTGGCGGTCGGTATACTCCTAATAAGTTGAATTTCCTAGTTCCTTCATTGAAAGTCACCGCAAGTGCCTCTATGTCTTTATTTACAATTGATAGTGTTACTTTTGCTTTAAGGTCTTTTTTAATGCATACTGATATGCCACCCCCTCTTCTTTCCTTACGGCAAGCACAGAAGAGGTCATAGCTTGTAAGGTCGAAGAGGTCTTTGTTATAATCCTTCAAGTATGTCTCCGTAAGCACTATACAAGAGAAGCCAAAACTAAAGGTAGAGAGAAGGTTAGTAAGGTCTTCGTGGTGTTTTAGAAAACTTCTGATGTTAAAACACATTAATTTGAAACA
>SEYY01011937.1:0-22892 GCA_009176605.1 Armadillidium nasatum | reverse complement strand
AAAGAATATGCCTTTTCTGTGGAGAGAAAAGTTTTCTACATAGAATAGATTTTAAATATTCCTGGATGAAATATAAGGTTTACGAGTTTCTAGAGTTTGAAAAAGCCTATAATACCTGAAGGTAGCATCCCTGCGGTGAATAGTATGAGAGCAAGCTAAGTTACATTCAGTTTTGTTTTGGTTAGTTGAATGGAAAGGGTATTAAATGTCAAAGAATCAGAATTACCTCAGTTATGTGCTTGGTGCACTTTGTGTTACCCCTCCCACAGAAAGTAATCCCATTAGAAATTAGAGAAGTACAAAGGCATGTCAGTCCAGTTATCAGCACCAAAGTGCCAGAACCCTACTTGCCAAAAGCTGGGGTCATTCTTGTGGAAGACTTGGAGACAGAACAAGATGAATAAAATGATCAGATGAACCAGAAGAGGAAAGTTTAACAGTATAAAGGGAAGGATAAGAGGTTAAGAAAGGATCAAGTGTGTTGGGTTCATCACAAAGATGATTAAGGGTACGTACGGGTAGGGAGTTGCACCAATTGCTCAAGGTTCTGAATAAAAAATGATAGGGGAGTTCGCCAGCTGTATTAAAAGTACTAGATGGAAACTATTAGCTGTGTTGAATTTTGAAATCACCCAAAATGAAGATTTTTAAACTTTCCCCTTTTGATATTTATAATTAAGTTCAAGGCTGCTGCCTCTCTGATTTCCTTTTTGAATGTTCTATAGCAGCTACTGTTGTTAGTTGTCATTCATCCTTTAAATTTATAAATTGTGGTGTTCTGCAAAGTTCTGTCCTATCCCCAAGTCTGTTGTTTCTTTTCATTGATGACCTCTATTACTTCATCAAAAATTCACTCCTGTCCTGACAACTCCATCCTTTATTACTTCTTTCATTTTGAAAATCATCCTTTCCAACAAGTTTACTGATTCTAAGAAGTGACCTTGAAGCAACTGATCACTTATCTTTCTCAAATTTCTAATTTTGGTAAGGGAAACATGGTAGTTTTCAATTTCTCAAAAACTTGGTTCTTTATCTTCCTACTCGACATAATCTAACAAACAACTAAGCCATCATCTGTCTTTAATGTTCCTGGTTCTGTTTCTCATGATCTTTCAAAACACATTTATTTTTGTAAATGAGTTTTTTAAGTGGTTGAGTGTTTTGAAGTTCCTTCGGAATTTCTTTGCTCCACCCTAATTGCTTATTCTTTACAGGGGTGTCATTCGCTCTTTATAGAGCATGTATCACACATCTGGGATGGCTCCATTCACTACTCCTTGAAAAGGTAGAGTCTTGAAATTTTTGTCTTATAAACTTTTTCACACTCACAAACTCTCTAGCCACTTTTTTGAACAGAACAAGCCATATTTCTCACCCACCCATCCTCTCTTCTCAAAATTTTTTAAAATTTTGATTTATTAATGTAGTTACATATTTGTATTTTTTAAATCTGTGGTGAGTTGATTTGATCAACCAACTTTGACATTGTATATGTAAATAGAAAGATAATAATCTTACTTGCTTCTAAGAATTTGTGAGATTTTATTCATTTCTGTTTCTGTTAGTCTGTAAGTACTTCCAGTCACAGTAATTGAATCAATAACTGTCAGTATTTCCATATAAGGTACTACTAAAATATCTGGTTTATATGGATAGAGGAATGAAGCAGAAGGACCATTAGGTATTAAAAAATTAAGTTTTACATCTAGTGTGTCTGAATATGTCTCGAGGACACATGCCAACCACCATTTATTGTCATAGATTGCTGTTACAAATCCCATGACATCTTCAAATTTAAGTTCTTAGCTTTTTTTTTATAATCCTTCTATTTTTAATCCTTTACTGATGCTTGAAAGCTGTTCTTCCATTTCTACTTGAGACACAGGAGAAAACTGTAGTTTCTGGGTTCCTGGAATTGTATTTGCATTTGCTAAATCTTCTAAGTTTGACTTCTTTTATCCATTCATCAGTTGTTGATTAAATGAAGAATATTCTGGGAATGTTGTCTCTTCCAAAATCAAATAACTGTTGTGGTGTCATAATTTGGTTGTTATAAGGGCGCTGTAGACTTGCCTTTGCAGCTAGTCTCTTCACAGTACCACCGAGGCCATCGGATGGTCCTTTTTCCTTGGCACAATGATGCTAAATTCTTCACTTTTATTAAAATTAATAACTTTTTGCATTTTTGGAAATCTGCTTTCTCTTTAATTTGGCACTAACAGAATCCCTTGCTGTAACACAAGGTTTTTTAGCTTGTTTTGCCATATAGTTTGTAACATAAAATTATTCTTCAATTCTCTTAATACTCCAGCTCTTTAGCAGGATTGTCAAAATCTGTATTTTTTCAGATCCCTTTTTTAGTAAGTCCAAATTTTTCTTTTAACTGAAATTATTTTTGAGTCATTAGAATTCATTTTATTTCTGATGTGGATTCTTTTTCAATTTGACATTCATGTGATATTATTTTTATTTTCTTTACAAAAACATTTTTTTTATTTTGTCAGTTTTCTGTTGTCCATACTCAGGTTTACGTTTTAGGAGTTTTTGTATAACTGGTGATTCACTAATAACTGTCAGAGATTTAGTCAGTTTATGGAGAAATAAACTATTGCTCTAGATTTGAATTGGGTCTCAGAAGACACAGATGCATTATCTAATGAACTACTATGTGATGCATTTTTTTTTTTCAACACTTGACACAAATTCTTTTATCACAAATGATTCCTGATTTAGGGAATTTTTTGGCAATTTCCATGGTAATTCTCCTGAGACCTTTTCGAACATTAGTTTTATGCATCTTGAAAGGGTCACAACAGATGTTCCTCAATTGCGATTTTGCTGGAGAATCCATGTTTAAATTATTTTATTTTTAAAATTATTAAATTTTAGTATTCAATAGGTTAATTAATGTAAATTAATTAAACTTCTGAAAAAAAAAAATAAAAATAAAAAAAAATAAAATATATATATATATATATATATATATATATATATATATATATATATATATATATATATATATATATATATATATATATATATATATATATATATATATTGTTGTGTGTGTGTGTGTGTGTGTGTGTGTGTGTGTGTGTGTGTGTGTGTGTGTGTGTGTGTGTGTGTGTGTGTGTGTGTGTGTGTGTGTGTGTGTGTGTGTGTGTGTGTGTGTGTGTGTGTGTGTGTGTGTGTGTGTGTGTGTGTGTGTGTGTGTGTGTGTGTGTTGTGTGTGTGTGTGTGTGTGTGTGTGTGTGTGTGTGTGCGTGCGTGCGTGCGTGGTGCGTGCGTGCGTGTGCGTGCGTGCGTGAGTGCGCGCGCGCCGCGCGCGCGTGTGTTTTGAGACAAAACATGAATTTTAGCTGAGACCATATGTAAGTAAATTTGCATCTGCTTTGATTATGAACTAATACCCAATCTAAAATTTGGCATACTTTGTGCCAATAGAATGACCAAGTTATGACACAAATTTGATCAAAATCAGGAGATATCTTTTTTAAATTTTTTTTTTTTATTTTTTTTTACTCTGGCATAAAACTTTACTGAATAAAAGTTTTATTAAAAAGCGTTAAAATGATGTTATATCATCGTTTGGTGGTGCAGAAGCTGAAATATTTAACTTCAAAGTTTGCCTCAAATCTCTCAAAAATGAACTTTTTGTCAAAGTTCCATGACCTGTATTTCCGGAACCATTTGAGCTATGAACTAGGGATAAAGACTATTCTCATTTTCTCAACATCTATAAGTATAGCAACTTTCATGAAAATCGAAGAGGTCGTTTTTTTTTTTTTTTTGCCAAACTGTGTGTGGTTTTACATGAAATGACCCATATATATATATATATATATATATATATATATATATATATATATATATATATATATATATATATATATATATATATATATATATATATATATGGATGTTATTCTTAAGCTTTCCCTACGGGATATCCTTTTCAACCGTCTTGGCGTAGTGGTTAGCGCTTTTGCTTACCATCCAAGAGGTCGGAGGTTCACTCCTCATATAGCAGACTGAAAAAATTTGATTACATATACAGTATTTTCGAGTCTGTGAGTGATTTAGCAGACTGTAAGAGCTATTATATATATATATATATATATATATATATATATATATATATATATATATATATAATATATAATATATATATATATATATATATATATATATATTAGTGATGAGGAGAAAGCATTTTTTAACCATGACAATGAAATTGAAAAAGTGTATTTTAAGTTTCCATTATTTTAATAAATTTAACAATTTTATAATGAAAAGAATTAAATTGTCTTTTCTTTATTCATATGTATAAAACATGTTATTTTAATATATAGTATAATACAGGGTGTCCCCCACTCTCTCTCAGTCCCAGATATG
The DNA here is from genome assembly GCA_009176605.1 of Armadillidium nasatum. Lineage (NCBI taxonomy): Eukaryota > Metazoa > Arthropoda > Malacostraca > Isopoda > Armadillidiidae > Armadillidium > Armadillidium nasatum. Next base: position 18,497 of record SEYY01011937.1, on the reverse strand, counting down.
CGCTTATAGATATCAAAATACTGGCCATAAGTGAATAAAGTTTGCTATACGAACAAACCTTGGTGTGTGAGAAGTAAGGTAGAATCATGAGAGGTCTCGTCACTTGCCACACGTGCAACGTCATCATATTCGAAATTGAGTCCTTTTAAGGTCGGGTCATTTCCAAAGGACTTACGTGGCAACCATCCGTTAACACGGAAAAGCTTTTGCAGGCATGGCTTGAAGTTTGTTACCAGACCATGATTCTACTCTAATACAATAAACCTTTCACGTTCCTGTCACATCAGTCTCCAAAACCACACAAATCACCGACTGAAATCTTCACACTCATTTTCAGCCTTCTCCTAATAGTATTTTCAATATCATTCCCCTTTCCTTCCCATAAAATACCACATTAAGCAAATACTTACACATAATCATCACTCAGAAGTACCTTGAGAATCCTCGTCAAATCATGTTATCAACATGCATACACCTGACCCTTCAAATACTCAAAACAACCTCCAGGCAAAACTCAAAAGGTCTCAAATCTCATTTATTGGACTAAGATTGGGCCACTTTCAAAATCAACAATCGTACGAACATAATTTAATTGAAACGACGTGGCGTTGTATTATTTTTCTTTAAGGGCTTGGAACATGACACTACGGAACACCACCTTTTGAGATCTCCCTTACCCACCAAACACTTGTGATGTCGACACGATTCTCACACATCAAGTTATGTTCGGGTAAAATTTTATTAACTTATGATTTGCACTTAGCTCATATCTGTTGCCGAGAGCAATTGGGACACCCTATAGTATCTTTAGAACATTGTTTTTAAAAAATTTTTTAATATGTGATTACATTGACAAACAAGCAAAAATTCTAGTACTTTAAATTTAGAGACCTTAAAGTTGTGATACAGAAACAATTTTCTCTCCAGTTTCTGGGGAAATTCGATTTCGTCTTGGAGAGTATATTTGGCCTTCACAGTTAACAGCCTTTCACTCAATAGAAGAGAATGGAGCAGAGATATTTGTAAGCCAATATATGTAAAATAATCTGCCGAAATTTGAAGATGACAACGATTAATCGTCCCATCTTTATATATATATATATATATATATATATATATATATATATATATAATATATATATATATATATATATATATATATATATTAGGGGAATGGGGAAGGTTGTTAAAGCCTCTTTTCAAAAGGCTCGGTTATTAGCACCCTATAATTGCGAATACCCTTGAACAAAAGCGATCAGTTTCGAAACACCGGTTCATTTTATCGCATTGTCTGTACAATGTACATGAGTCATTTTTCTTTTAAACGAGTTTACAAGATCTAGAAGAGTATTATTATTATTATTATTATTATTATTATTATTATTATTATTATTATCATTATTATCATTATTATTAAGAAAGTTCCTCAAAAATATATATTTAAATGGGCGTCGTTTATTTTTTTTCACAGGTTTGTGTTTCGTATTATTATTTTAATAAGTCAGATCCTGTGGAATCTTTTCAATTTGAAACTATGCTGTCAAAAATATTTAAGATATATATTATATATATATATATATATATATATATATATATATATATATATATATATATATATATATATATATATATATATATATATATATATATATATATATATATATACACTAATAAAGATTAAAATAAAGTCTTGCGAAAAGATTTGTTACTCATTTCAAAAAAAATTTCATTTTTTCTAACAAATTGGATGTTTCATACAAAACTATCGCTAATGTACGGCAGGCCTTAGACGTGATTGATCAACGCAGAATTATCTGAGCCAAATTGTGAATCATTTTGACGTCTGATTTGGGACAAATACTTTATTTTTCGATGTAGAGAAAGATTCTTACGTCATAATGAATGAGGTGCTGAAAAAGAAGCCGAACTTATCCTTGAGAGAGATCAAGAATTACTAAGCTTGATGAAGACCTAACTCCCAGGCACCGTCGGAGGGAGGTACTGATTAACATCGATTTTTTTTCTGCGTTGAACGACCTTTTTAGTAGGTATAACACGGTCATTAAATTCAGTGCTGCAATTTATCTCTTGGTTCTCTGTTTGGAAGGATATATTGAGGGACAAGGAACCCCCAATGTCAGTTGCCTGCTTGTAGAGACAGATTCTCATGAATGGCGATTAGCATCACCTGAGGGCGAAGGGGCAGAAGAAGGCCAAGCAGATTGAATGCATCAATCAGATTATTACAGTTATTTTTTGTCTTATTGTTGCTTAATAATAAGACACAATATTTTCGTTAGCTCCTGATTTTTTTATTTATTTATTTATTGGCTCGTCTATTTGTTGTTATTTAAGCTAATTTTAGTTTAGAATGCACACACACACACACACACACATATATATATATATATATATATATATATATATATATATATATATATATATATATATATATATATATATATATATATATATATATATATTGAACGTTAAAATAATTGTCGTTTAATGTAGGATTGATTCACAAAGTAAAGTGCTCGCGACCCTGAATTTACTTAACGTCGTGAGAGTTTAGGAGGACCAGGACAGAGTGAAAAGGAAAATCCTAATTTTTATTTATTTATTTATTTTTTAGTTTATTTTTTATTATTTTTTCTTTTTTATTTATTTATTTATTTTTTTGCATCTTTAATAGGAATTAGTTTCAAAACAGTCTTGTACTTTAAAATTGATTTTTGTTATTAATTTTGGCAATTCTCAGCCTTCAAAAAGAATCTTTTGAATACTCTGTAATAAGATGGGCAGCAAACGCCAAATGCTTTGCTTTGTTTATCCCAAATAATAATATCGGTTAGTTCTCACGATGTAAAATACTAGGAAAAGTCATTGAACTTAAAGATAAATTTAGAATTTAAAAACAAGCATTCAGAGTTTTTCAATTTCAATAAAATGTTTGAATTGTTATTATTATTATTATTACTACTATTCATTTCATTAACTGTAGCTACCCAAAATGCTCTAACTTTAAGAGTAATACTAATAAGACCTATCGAGATTGATTGAACAGTATACGCATTAGAAGTGAAGGAGAATTGATTTTATCTACAAGTTCAATCTCATAAATGAACTAAATCATGACAATAGGAAATGACTATATCATCAGTTTAAATATTATTGAAGTTCCAAATTAGATGAAAAAATAACTGAAAAAAAACCTTCGTCATACCAAAAGGTCAATCGAAAATGTTACTTCATTATTGAAAATATTTAAAACATTTTTATCTATATTAAATGTGTTATAAATATTGCTGTAAAAACAACTTAGAAATGAACAGGACATTAAATTAGACGCTTTAAAATCAGATGATATTTTTACAGAAGCATCCTCTGATATCCAGGGTACGATTCCAAGATTTTCTACATTTTCCGATATAACGGTGTTGAAATAACATTGTTCAATTGCTTTTATTGCCGAATAAAGAGATTACAGTTGAATAGTTTTCGTAATATTTTTTTTAAGAACAAGCACTGAAGATCCATAAAAAAAAATGCTACTGTAACTAATGTAATAAATTTTCATTTTGCATCAAACAGTGGCCATAACATTAGTCTGAAGACAAAAATAAAGTGAATAAAATTATTTTGTATTTTAGTGGAAAAAAAGAGCAGAGTGACGATAATCCTCTCGCATTGTTGAAGATAAATGAGGGAAAAATTCTAAATTGAGTCAACTTTTCTTATATTCTCTGTCATGTTCTATTAGAGTCTCGAGCGAAAGTTGTTTTTTTTTTTTTTTTTTTTTTTTTCTTTTTCTTTTTTTTAAAGGTTTCAAATATTTAACAACCCGTATTAATTAGAGAGATTGCGATTGGTGAGATTTTTGAAGATGAGTTGGACGTTCGTTTTGCATACTGGTAATACTTTCAAACGCTGAAAAAAAAAAAAAAAAAACCCTTTCCGATGCTTCTACTTTTTTGCTATTAGTAATTGAAGAACCATTACCTACCTAATCAGAATTAAAATAGGTAAGAATATCAAATGTTAAAATGAAAATGAATTTTGATTGCCTTATAATATTTATAATAAAATATAATTAAGTATTATTCATAAATTAATATCGAATGACCACAATCTTATAAAAACTGTGTCAAACAATTAGAAAAAAATAAAGTTTAATATTATTTGCAGTAAATAATGATAATAATAATAATAATAAATACATTAAGACGAATTAATTCATTTTGTTTCAAGTTATATTGACAAGGCACGTACTTTAAAGTCGTGATTATATATATAGTGTAACAATTATTTCGTGCAATTTTCTCTTTTTATTTTTGCTAATAAATAAATTAATAACTGACTTTAGTAAATTTTTAGGAAAATATTTAAAAATTTAAAAAAATAAATAATAGTGGTCAGCTTTTATAAACTCTCCCGTATTTTTTTTAAGTTGAGAAATTTCCATAGGGAACGAATTAGTTAACAACTTTTAGGAAAATATTCTATATATATATATATATATATATATATATATATATATATATATATATATATATATATATATATATATATATATATATATATATATATATATATATATATATGATGTTTATCTGAATTAATTTTCGTAGAAAGTTTTCGTTACACTAAATTGTATCACGCGGTGGCACCGTTTAGATTCATTAGTATCGTCAGTGTTTTGCGCAGCTCAAGTCACAGTAGAATAACTTTTGTATCTCATCGTTAAGTTAAAAAAAAAAAAAATAATAATAATAATAATAAAAAAGTCTTTTCCAATTCGTAATTTTTGAAGTCGTCTTTGAAAAAAGTCGAAAAAAAAAAATGTTTTTTCTTTTTTTTTTTTTTTCGTTGTTGGGCTTCAGTTATTGTTTGAATTTGATCGTACAAAGATGGTTCAATCCGTGGTCGAGTTAATAGTTTCTTCACCGCCGCCTTTGCAAATAATTCCCGAAAATGATCAGGTAGTTTTATTTTGTGTATCGATAAATTGGTATAAATGTATGAAAATTTTTCAGTGAATAAAAATATTTTGTTAATTAAATCTATTTGGGAATAGTATATATATATATATATATATATATATATATATATATATATATATATATATATATATATATATATATATATATATATATATATATATATATATATATATATATATATATATGCATATCGAAAAAAAAGTGAAAGTAAAAGTGCTATTTTGAAAATACAGATTTTTGGTTTTTTTTTTTTTTAATTTTTATAATTTTGTATATATATTATATATATATATATATATATATATATATATATATATATATATATATATATATATATATATATATATATATATATATATATATATATATATATATGAAAACATAAACATATAGGAGTACTTATGTATACTATCGTGACGGTAGGAAGTAATTAACCTTAACCTTTACAGGAAATTGTAACCTTGGTCCAAAAGCATAATGAAACGAATTTCTTTCATATATTTTTTTCTCTCTCTCTTCTCTCTTCCGAAAGAATGCGATTTTTTTATTCACTTTTATTATTTTGAAATCTTGCTTGCCTTGAAATATCTCCCCAAGGTCTTTGAATATGTGACTGACAATATTGATGATACTCTCGGTAATATATATATATATATATATATATATATATATATATATATATATATATATATATATATATATATATATATATATATATATATATATATATATATATATATATTTAAACCTCTGATCTTTCACGTATTTCAAATCTCTCTACTCGACATAATCTTCCACACAACTGTGATATATCATCTTCAAAAACCTTTATCTGCCCTTAATTTTCTCTTTGTTTCTGTTTCTCGTCATCTTTCTTGGAAAGATCGCATTACTTCTCTTTCTAAACAATCTTCTAAGAGGTTGGGTGTTCTTCACGCTACCCCAGTTGCTCTCTCTCACAATTGAGGTGTTGTTCGCCCCTGTAAGGAGTACGCCTCACATCTGGGATGGTTCCACTCATAAGCTTTCCTTGAGAAGGTGGAGTCTAGAGCTTTTCGTCTCGTCAACTCTCGCCCGCTCACTAATTCTCCCCGGTCTCTTTCTGCACGTCGAATCTTCGAATTGCTGCGTCCCTCTCCCTCTCTACTATAGTATTACAACGGACACTGTTCTTCTGAACTCTCCGGTCGTATACCTCCTCCATAGAGAAGAACTCGAGCAAAAGGCCTTTCTGCATATTCTCATCCTTTATCTGGTAAAGTCTGGAACACTCTCCCTTTTATCTGTTTTCCCAACTTCCTTTGACTTACACACTTTCAAACGTCGTGTATCTGGACATGTCGGCCTTTAACTACCAAGATGATATTTCCCAACTCTGGTGGAAATTGGTAGGCCTCTGGCCTTTGCCCTCCCGAGGATATATATATATATATATATATATATATATATATATATATATATATATATATATATATATATATATATATATATATATATATATATATATATATATATATATATATATATATATATATATATATATATATATATATATATATATATATATATATATATATATATATATATATATATATATATATATATATATATATATATATATATATATATATATATATATATATATATATATATATATATATATATATATATATATATATATATATATATATATATATATATATATATAACACACATTGAGACTTATAAGTACTGATGCAGTTATGTTTTATATTCATAAAGACATCAAAGACTATGAGGTGAGGTAAACAAGGAAGTGTGTTTCAAACATTTTTTTTTTATCTTCCTTTGGTGGGCAATGGCTGGAAGCCTACCAGAGTTGGCAAATTTGCAGAATCAAGGCCGACACGTCCGAATGCGCAACTTTTTGAAAGTGTGCCAATCAAAGGAAATTGGATAAAAGAGAATGTGTTCCAGACTTTATTGCTAGAGTACATGTAGGATTGAGCATAGCGATTGACTCTGGGGTCAGAGAGTTTGTCTTTGAAAGAATGAGACTATAGAATGGTGTGCTTCTGGAGTTATTCTTTATAGAGGATGTAAGCAACTGGATAGTTTAGAGGTGTAATGTTCATTGTGGTAGTGATGGCATTGAGAGAGTGAGGCAACAAATAAATGAGCTAAGACTTGAAGGAATTAGTGGACTTTCAACATAAAAATCCCTAGACTACATCTTTTCGAGAAGAGCTGTGGTGAGTAGAACCAGCCCAAACAAGGGTGAATGATTATCCCTTATAAAGAGCAAGCAATTGGGTTGGTGTGTAGAAATTTTGAAGGTACCTAAGAACGCCCAAACATTTTAGAAGCTTGTATAGAAAGGGAAATAATGTGATGCTTCCAAGAAAAGGAAGCACCCTAAATATTTTAAAGATGTTATGGTTGGGTAGAAGATTGTCGAGTTGTATGATCAAGGAACAGTTTTTTAAGCATGGAAAATCCTGTTTTCTCATTTGAAGTAATATTTTTAGGAAGACTTGAAGTTAGTTGCTTCAGAGCCATACACCTAGCCTCAGTTAATTTCTGTTGGGTTAGATTCTTTCATTTGAAAGGAATAATGAAGGTGGAGTCGTTGGTGTAAAAGTAGATAGATGAGGAAATAATTGAGTTAAGGTCATTAATGAAAAGCAGAAACGAGTTGGAGATAGGAAAGAACCCTGAGAAACACCAATATATATAGATTTGAAGTATGAATATTGACCATCTATAGTATCTTCAATAGTATGATTGGAATGAATATCAGAGAGGAGGATAGATACTGAAAGAAGGATGTTTTAAAATCAAATCTTTGCATCACACTCTATTGAAGACTTTTGATATGTTTAACGCACTAGCAAAGCTTCACTGAAATGCTGTAGAGCAGAGGACCAAGGTTCAGTGAGGAGATAAAATTGAAGATCACCTCTAGAAAGTTTTATTTTTACAGAAACCATACTGGCGTTCAGAGATAAAATTGGAAGAGCTGAGATGATTCCAAATCTTCATGTTAAAGATGGATATGAAAACTTTAGAAAGAATGGAGATAAGAGTGAGGTTGTGAAGGAGAAATAACTCCAGAATCGTGTAGGTTGAAATTGTAGGAAAAAGTTTGGACAGAGAGTTCAGTTTTAGGTAAAAAGGCCGTTGTGCCGTTGAAAGGCGCTAGAGGAAGGAAAACAAAAAACAGAGAATTTACATTTTTTGCGAAATGCCAGAATGGGGTGAGGAAGAGGAATGAGAAAGTTCATTGTATTTTCTGTGTTAAAAAGAGTTTATAGTTACAGAAAATAGGTTTTGCATGATTCCAGTATGAAATATAAAATATACATTTGAGTTTCAATAGTTTGAAGACTAATGAAAATCAATAGTCAACAGAGCAGGCAGCAACCCTATATATAAAATTACAAGGACAAGCAGAGTTTACCATGGTTTGTTAGTTGTAGTTGAAGGAAATTAAGATGGAAAGCATTCCTCCATGACAAGGAAAATCACTTTAGTTATGCTTTCTGCATACTATTGTGGGTCCCCTTCTACTGCAGTTGTTACTCTATTTGGAAGTAAAAAAAATTGGTTTCAATTCCGACCAGAAATGTTTCTTTTCAATAGGTAGGGATCTTTCTCACTTGGATGACAGAAAAAGATGTAACAAAATCTTAAGGAGTATAGACATTTATGTTTCTGAAGGGGTTAAGAACTCTGTTTAATATTTATAGTAGTACCTCTTTCTACGAGTTTAGTTCGTTCCGAGAGCGAGTTCTTTGTAAGAAAATCTTCATTTAAATTAATTAAAATGCAATTAATCCGTTCCAGCCACAACAAATTCCACCCCTATTTTTTTAAAGTATTTTTTAATAAAAAATGTGCAGTTAGAAAGAACGTAATTATAAAAACATTATAAAAGATAAAGCAAAAAAATAAACTGGTTTTAATAAGTTATTTAACTTGGAACTGAGACTATCTGGGCGTGGGGGAGGCAGTGAATCAGGAAGGGGGAGGAAGATTACTGCTTGGAAGGAGAAACTCCTTCCATTAAAACCCCAGGCATATTTTCTTGCGTTCTCTCTTTTACTGTCACACTTAATCTAGGATTTTTGCTTGATGAACTTTGTTCACACCCTTCTAGACTTTTTTTCAGGAACTTGTCAGGAGAATTTGTTTTGTACGGCTTTTTGAAATTTTTCTAAAGTGCTCCATACCGATGTCGTTAAACAATGCAGCCGCACTCCCTGAATTTAATTTATCCGGATGATGTTTTTCTACAAAATCAGAGTTCTTGCCACTTCGATAACATTTCTCTCAATTTTGTAGACGACAGCGCCTCCTCCCATACAATTTCATCCACCGCGTCCGAATGTTGGTGTTCCTGAAGCAGCAGAAGTTTTTTCGTCGTCAGTTTTCCGTGGCCTTCGACGAGTTAATTGAGTCCGCATCATCCACCTCCAGTCAAATGGATGTACCAAAAGATACGATGTCTTCTACTTCAGGCGTTTCAGGTTCGAATATCTCGAAGTCTCAGTCGGTAATGCCTTCGGGCAATAGCCTCCTCCACGTCGAATTCAGGGTTCTTCTGAAGACGCCCTGCCACGCCAGATCGATGATTTTCAGGCAGTTGGCTTTCCGGAAATCGTGCACATTCAGGTTGTGTTCTCTGTAACCTCTAAGCATCGATGAAATCACCTGCTGATCCATGGGCTGCAAGATATGGGTGGTGTTCGGCGGCTGGTAGAGGATCTTGAAGCTGAACTCCTCCAAAATTTCATCCTAATGGTTCGGACGGTGACCAGGGGCGTTTTCAATGACGAGTAGGGCATAGTTCAAGCGGAAATTTCTTCACAATTGGGCCGAAGGTGGTGTTCACCCATTCGATTGGTAATTGCCTGGTGACCCAGGCCTTACGTTAGCGTTTACATCACTTGAAACTTCTTGATTATTTTATTAGTTTTGGAGGCCTGCGGATTTTCCAAATGATAGACCAGAAGATGCTTGATTTTACAGTCTCAACTTACGTTAGCGCAGAAAGCAAGCATCAACCTATCCTTCATAGTCTTATGACCTGGCATCTTCTCCGCTGTGATGAACGTCCGTCTTGGCATTTTGTTCTAAAACAGTAAAAACTTGCTGTGTGATGTAAGCCTGCAACGCGATGATTTCTGCGAAGTCTTTAACGATCTCTTCACAGCCCCCTTGGTGTTTGAACTGGCTACTTCACCATTACGTACTATTCTGTGGAGTTCTCCGCTCGAATTTTTCAAACTAGCTTCGACTGGTCTTGATAAGTTCTGCAGAATTCACAAGTGCTTCCGACAACGTTCCAGGAGACATCTTGCAAAGATCCTTGTACAAGACCCGTGCCTTCTCGTAGATGATAGACTCGTTGATGGTATTACCTGCGAGTATCATCTCGTTCACAGACTTCCGTATTTTCGACAGCCTTCGATGGCGACAAGACCTTCATCTCCTTCTTCAAAATGGGGCATATCGTTGACGTACTCCGTTCGTATTGGCGCGCCAGTCAACAACACGCACTGCTTTCTCATGTCTCTCTTTCTTGATATCTATCGTGATAAACCTTTTCTTCTTATCGCCACTATCTTTTGCACTACAATTTTTAGAATCCATGGCTAACACAGAAATTTGCAGGAAAAAACTCAAGAAACAAAAATTTGCCCGATCACAACGCAGATGCTTCCTCAATGAGATGAACACGTGGTCAGTTAGCGCCACCTAGCGGTGTGTGAATGAAACTCTTTCGTAGTAAGAAATTCTGCTCTTCGTAAGAGTTAATATTTCGGCCTAATGCCAGCTCGTTGTATGGAAAACTCGTAGTAATTGGTACTACTGTATTAAGCTTGTATTAGTGCACAAGATTGTATCCCCTTATCTAACAAAGATATATATATATATATATATATATATATATATATATATATATATATATATATATATATATATATATATATATATATATATATATATATATATATATATATATATATATTCACTTGAGTAGTGGTTATAGCTTAAAATAGGACAAAATTAAAATCGCATAGTTGACGCTATTGTAAGTTGATGACTGTGGTTAGTCATCTTAGACATTACTGAGGTGGTAGTGTCTTAACATATCGTGAACTACATTAAAATCTTTTAAGAAGGAAAACATATGCTATACATTATATTAACAAGTCACAAACATATTTATTATCATAATAATTAACATATTTATTGATAATTAGATGAAATGGCTATATGTTTTAAATTTTAGATTTTGAAAAGTATTTTTCAGACATAAAATTTCTGGTTTATGCCAGAATTCTGGTAAACCTCTGTCTAATATTTATATTTAAGATATTTCTTTTCAACTTCAAATTTAAAGGTTTCAGATTTGGATTTTGATGGAGGAATTCAAACTTTGTTAGATTCATATTCTTCAATAGCTGATATATATATATATATATATATATATATATATATATATATATATATATATATATATATATATATATATATATATATATATATATATATATATATATATATATATATATATATATATATATATATATATATATATATATATATATATATATAATAATATAGGGAAGTGAAGCTGGTAATAGTGAATATGAAAGTGTAGATGAAGATGAGTTAATAGATGAAGAAGCTGCTGATGAAGAAGTGGAACTAGCTCTTGCCCCAGAAGACTCAGAGGTAAAACATTATTATTATTATTATTATTATTATTATTATTATATATTATTATATTATTATTATTATTATTATTATATATTATTATTATTATTTTTTTTTTTTTTTTATTTTTATTTTTAATATTATATATATATATATATATATATATATATATATATTAATATATATATATATATATATATATATATATATATATATATATATATATATATATATATATATAATATTAATAGATATAAATTAATATATATATATATAAATATATTTAGTATATATATATATATCATATATTATTAATTATTATTATATATATATATATATATATTATATTAATATATAATATAATTAATATATATATATATATAATATATATATATATAATATATATATATATATATTATTAGATATATATATATATAGAAAAAATATATATATAATATAGTACATATGAGCATGATGATATATATATATAATTATGTATATAATATATATATTATATATATATATATATATTTTATATATATATATATATATATAAATATATATATATATTATTTAAAATAATATAATTATAAAATATAATAACTAAAAAATAAATAAGTAAATTTTAAAAAAAAAAAAAATTTTTTTTAAAGTAAAAAAGTCAATAACATGTAAAATTATACTTTTGAAAAATTAAAATATATTAATTTATTATTAATTAATTAATATAGAAAATTATAAATTTTAATTTTTTAATTTAAATATGAAAAGCAAAATTTTAGTTTCATTTCACAAACATTTGAGAATTTAAAAATTTTTGTCAATCATTCAACATCTGTCAGAGCGAAAGACCTTTTACCTCAGGGCTAGGGTAGCTTCTACCACACCGTGAAGATTATTTTCGTAGGAGCAGGAGATGCTGAAATAGGAAGATATTTCTGTGATACGTTTGCTTGAGTTGGAAACATCTCATGATTTTTCCAATATTTCTCTACATTCTCTTTAGAAATACAAGGTTGACTGAAATACTGTTATTTCTCTTGTAAATTGATAAATGTTTTATATTTTCACATTACTGAAGAAGATTTTGTGTGGAATTTTTTAGTCTGAAAAGCAGTAGGCAATTATATTTTGAATTTATATGCTCAAGATGATACTTAATTTCTGGAGCATGAGATATTTAAGCCTGATTAAAGTAAAAAACCACTTTTGAAAAGTCAGTTGCATCCTCAAACTATTAAAAACTCTCTTGCCTGTCTTTAAGTTTATTTCAGTTATATGTTCCTTCCAATAATTCTTCTGAAAAGAAAATCTATTAAGCCTTCTTTTTTCATCAAATCCCATCCTGAACGATTTTTGTATTCCTCCTACCACTTTCTGGGGTTCCATATATCTACATGTGATTACAAATAATCAGGTGAGATCCTGAGTAGGGACTGACCAGGGCTGGATTTTTGCTAGTGTGGGGGCTCTGGCCAGGTTTGCCATAAATTTGTAGAGGTCAAAATCTCTGAAATTTAAGGTTAAGAAAATTAGATTTAATTATAAGGAAGGAGTAGAATAGTCAATATTAGCTTAAAATAATTATTATATGCTTTTTTCAGAAAATAACAGATTTTGAATAATAAAAGTTTGAAAAAACTACAAATTTTTTGATTCACAATAATTATTCAACAGTTTTACTTAGGTAAGACCCTAAGTTAAAGTTTGAGAAAATGTGAGATATAAAATTATCAATATAACTTGTATTTTTACATATCATTGTTATTTTATTGCTATGTATCAAACTTGTATCATTTAGCTACATTATTTCAAAATTATTATTTTGTTTATACTTTCAGTCAATATGGCTAAAAGATCAGCTTATTTTCACTTATTGGAGTGCTTTACAATGTTTCAGGATAGGTTTGAAATAGTCAAATGTAACATCTGCAGCCAGGAAATTAGAAGAGAACCTCCTGGTGCCCCAAGTAAAGATTTTTCAGCCAAATCTTTATGGGAGCATATAAAATCAAAACAAAAAGATGAGCATTCACTAGCAGAAGAGGAACGGTCAAAACAAACAGAAAAGAAAATATTGAAAAAAAAACAAGAAGGAAAACCTTAATTTTCTTTTTTTTTTGTTTGATTTAATCCACCATTAAAAAGTATAATTTGCAATTTTAACCCCGGCAGTTAAACCCCGGTTTTCTCTGATTATTAGCCAGGGCAGGGGTTGGCTGGGACCGGGACCGGGGCCCCGGTCGGTCCATATCCTGAGATCTAAGGCTAGTGGCCAAGATGACATTCCTTTCCGTACTCTGAGGGAGTAGAATATGAGTTTTTTTTTTTTTTTTTTAAATATAAAGTTCACATCTCACGGGCATTGCCCTATTCGAGGAGAGGAACTTTCTAGGTAGTATATACCTAGGATCCCAAAGTGGGATCAAACCGGCGCCCTCAAGCACGTGAGTCAATCACCCTACCGTTCGAGCCACGGTAGACGGCAAAGTTGTCGTTTGTCCTCTTTTGACTCTACACTTTATGAATCATTATTAATAATTTTCCTCAGTTCTGAAAGCATGCTTTTGTTGAGCCAATCCCAAAGTGTGGTAGCCACTCTGATCCCTCCAACTATCATCTTATAGCTTTCACTTGTCATCTTTGAAACTCTTCTTATTTCTTATACCCTGGATCATCTACTGCTTTATTTTTAAGTACTTTGCATAACTGAAATAATCTTTCCGATTATCTTTATCCCTTTCGATGATTGAGGTCAACTGGTGGCATATTTTTCTATCTTCTGATATATGGTCTTCTGCCATTAGGGACTATGGGTAGTCGTTAGTGGTGGCGCTTGAAGATATCCAAAACATATGACAGGGTATGGTACAAGTCACTACTCCCTAAACTCCTTTCCATTCGAGTTCCTGTTTCTCTTTGCTCACTCATGACTAGTTTTCTCTCAAATTATTTCATATCAACACTTGTTAATGGAGCAACCTCCTCCTCCTCTTTTCATATTAATTGTCGTGATTCTTAGGGTTTTGCTCTATCTCTAACTTCATTCATACTTTTCATCAGTGATCTCGGCTGCACTTTCAACTCTGTTCATTCTTATGCCCATGACTCACTCAACTCTCCATTCTTCCACTCATTTCAAATTTACATCTTCTTTTGCATCTGTAGTTGCTTCTAAACTTCATCTTTCATATTCTATTGTAGCTGATCTAGATGTGATTTCTCGGTACAGTTCGTCAACCTTGCGAAATTCAAACTTTTTAAAAACAACTACTTCCCATCTCCCTCTTAACAACACCTTCCAACTCTCCTATCTCCTTCAAAGTCTCTTCCATCTCACCTGTGAACAACATAAACAATAAACTGTCTTGGAAATCTCATTTCACAAGGATTGCTAAAGGGTTTCAAGGAAACGGGGAGTTCTGTTCAGGCTGGGGGAATTTTTTTCTTCTTTCGAATAGTTACTCCACTTATATATGGGTCTTGTCCAATCTTGTATGGAATATAGTTCTCATATTTGGGGGAGCTCCATTCCCACCCTTTTGGGTAGGGTTGAGTCTTAGACTAAAAGACAAATAAACTGTCCCCAACTTTCAAACTCCTTTGACCCATTATCTCTGTGACATAGCATTGGCACACTATCTCTTTTCTATAGGTACTACAGCAGAAGGTGCGTGAGAAAATTAGCCTTTCACATTCCACCACAATTTTATTGCCTTCGAAGCACAAGAGGTGCCTTACTTTCACATGAATTTTGTGTGAATTTTGGAAACTCGAGGCATGCTTTTTATGGTGGTTCCTTCTCTCCATTCACATCTGTTATGTGGAACTCCCTCTATCATCTGTTTTTCTTGTTGCATTTCATCTTCCTATCTTTAAGACCTCCAACAACACTTACCTGAAAGATTTGCCCTTAAGCTTGAGTTTGGGTGGATCTCCTTTTAATTTAAATATCTGCCTCCTCCGTGAAATGGTCCCTGCTAACGAGTGGTGGCAAAGTATTAAAAAGAAAAGTTGGAAGATCTAAACTGCTTTAACTTTCTTCTAAAATTTGCTAAGCAAAATCTAATAATAATAATAATAATAATAATAATAATAATAATAATAATAATAATAATAATAATAATAATAATAATATAATAATAATAAATAATTATCCAGATTTAAGAATTTTTTTAACAAATCTTTGATATAAGGATCAGACACACATTTAATTTTCTTTGCAGCATAAATAATAATTTTTAGGACTTTTACTTTTAAAATTTAACTTCTTAAAAGTATTTAAAAGTACTTGATTTTTTTCCAAGTACATTAGGCTCAAGTACAAGTACCTTTGAATTTTGAAACCTCAAGGACAAGTACCTAAAACTTTGTACTTAAGTACAAATATTTGTACTCGAAACCCAAGCCATATTTATATATATATATATATATATATATATATATATATATATATATATATATATATATATATATATATATATATATATATATATATATATATATATATATATATATATATATATATAATATATTCTAATTAATATGAAATGATTTTGTTCAGTAATAGTGCCATTATTTTTTTCTTTTATATTTTTAAGTACTTTACATTATTATTATTATTATTATTATTATTATTATTATTATTATTATAATTCGTATTATTATTATATTATTATTATAATTAATTTTTGAAATTTCATTACTAGTTAAGATAAACCTGTAGTCAATTTATGTAATTCAATTTTGATGCCTATACTAAAAATCATTTAAAGGCCAGAAAATGTGTCTGAGAAATCGGCTCCTATAGAGAAAGAATCGAAGAAAAAGGTGTGGAAAGAGGATGGAAAATGGCAGCACGATCGATTCAGTGCTTACGACCAATCGCCCAAGTCCAGGGAAGAGTTAGTAGCAACATATGGTTATGACATCAGAAACGAAGAAGGACCTCCTAGAGCTAGAAGGCGTCGTAGATATGGGTAAGGCAAACTTGTTTCATGTTTAAAATCAGTTCTCTTTCAGGAGTTTTGTATAATTTTTTTATTTCTATACTTGTTATTGTTTTTACATTTTTTACAGCCTTTTCCTAAGCCTTATTCATAGATTGTAGCAGGATTGCTGTGATATAATTGTTTTTATTTATATTTTTTGTTTTTTTTTTTTTTTTTTTTTTTTGTTTAAGTTTTAATACATAAGATAAAGATTATTGAAAAGGGTTATTATAGGTATCTCGCCACTTTTACTTGAATCACCCCATAATTCTGTAAGAGAACACTGGGATTTTCAGAGTTGATCAGTGCATTTTGTCTTGTACATTAACCTCCTATGTTGCAGGAAAATTATTATACAATGTATTCCAAACATAAACTGAAAAAATTCAATGTTCAACCATTTCACACTATTCAATTTTTTTTTTGTAGTTGGATTAATTTATCAAAGGAGCTTATCACTTTATGGTTGTTACTTATAGCATAGTATGCTTATAGTGAAGTATATTTCGATGATAAAATAGTTTAGAACATTCACCCCTCCCACACCAAAATATTCTTATAAAATAAAAATAATTTACTGTAGGAAAAAAAAGAGAAGTAATAAAAGAAATATTTGAATGTTATGGATGTTCAGCTCACATTCAAACTTGTTAGAAAAGATTGTGAAACTAATTATAAAGTACGTAATATTAATATTGTTAAACAGCACGAGATCCGTACTGAAATATATTTGAAGACTTTTTTTAGAAGATTTAAAAAAAATAAATCAGTAAAAAATTGGGATCATATTACTTAGAGTATGCAATAAAGAGATGAGTAAAGAATGAGGTAATTATATTTTTATAAAGATTAAAACGTCAGGCCAAAGAAATTCTTAAAAATTCAAAATGACAATCACAAGTTTTTATAAAGTGCTGACACTATTCAGAGAGACCCCTTTTGAATATTAGTGATGCTACAATGGTGGTAACAACGAAACAAGGAGAAATAACAGAAAAAAAACACACACATACACACACACATTTGTGATGCAATAGAAATGTGGAAAAATTTGAAGTTACACTTAAAAATTAAGCTGAGCATGATGAGTCTTTAATATGTAGTTGTTATAAAGACTAAAGAAATGCTAACACCAGTTCACTATTTAGATAACATGTTATATATCACATTTAAAGGACCAAACAAGTTTGAAGAGCGTTGGAGTTGAATTTCATCTCCCTTTCCCGACGCACCCACCCAAAAAAAAGGGGGGGAAAAAATTTTTTTTTTTTTTTTTTTTTTGTTGCCTGAAATACATATTATGTTTGGGTATATGTAAAAAGTTTTGGAATGTGTTGTTCTCGCTCCTTTGTCATGTATATAAAATATTTGAAAGGAAGGATATTTTAAGCAATTTTTTTTATTTTTTTAAAGCCGTGGTCCCAATAAGTACACCAGAAATTGGGAGGATGTGGATGCCTACTCTAAACCAACTCGAGGCAAAACAGAGATTAGAAGAGGAAAAGGGAGAGGCAGAAAAAAGATGGACACACCATCTGGGAACGAATTTTCACCATTACCATCAACTAGAGATGAAGATGGTATTTATTTTAATGCAATTCAGTAGACCTGAATTTCTCTATTGTATAATTATTAACAGTCATTTGAGGCATGTTACTAAAGATTAATAATTACTGGTATAGGTTTTCGCACATAATATTTTCTAATTTCCTTCATTTCAGATCAAATTGATACTGAAGTTCATGACCGTGTGACTGTGGAACCATCCCACGTAGAAATACCAAAATATGTTTAATTC
>SEYY01011936.1:7500-15000 GCA_009176605.1 Armadillidium nasatum | reverse complement strand
AGTAAAAAATAAAGCTAAGTTTGAGGGTTAACTATGAGAAATGTGTAACGATTAATATTTGTAAAATGGATTGTAATGTTAAGGAGAATGAATGTCAATTTGTTTTGCTGATTGGTGTACTGAAACATGTAAATGATGCCAAATATTTAGGTTTTATTATAAATAGATATTTGGAAGAGAAATTACATATCCAGAAAGGAAGAGATAAATTTTTTAGTAAATTTAATGTAATTTTAAGAAGATTTAATTTCATAAGTTGTTATGTTTTGATGTACCTGTTTAAATCTTATTGTACTCCTTTTTATGGAGCAGATTTGTGGATAAATTTAGAAAACAATAGCCAGATTTTAAATCAGTTTGCTATAGGTTACCATAAAGCTTTTTTAAAAAAATATGTAATGTATCAAGTAGAATGAGTAATCATAATAAATGTAATCAAATAGGTGTTTTTATGTTTAAACATTATATTAATTACCTTAAAATATGTACAATTTTTAGGTTACTTTTTAGACCTTGCATATTTCTTTGAAAAAAATAAAGGCAGAATTTTTGAAAAGTGAGCTAGTTATAGTAATTTTGAAAGAATATTTAATCGTGTCTATGGAGTTTCAGAAATATTTCAGAACGATTTGGATGCTCTTAAGGCTAGAATTTTTTTATGTTCAAGTTAGAGAAGATCCTCTTAGATAAATTTGCATTTTTATTGTATTTTTATACATATGTACTATGTCCTACGAAATAAAGAATTAAAGTCTGTCCATATCTATCTATCTACTATATATATATATATATATATATATATATATATATATATATATATATATATATATATATATATATATATATATATATATATATATATATATATATATATATATATAATATAAATACGCCTTAAATATTGCAAATTTATTCCAAAATGTAAAATAGAATGTGAAATCCAAAAAAGTTTTTTTTTTTTTTTTTTTTTTTTTTTTTTTAAAGCCACGTAACAAGAGAGAACATATTTTGTTTCAAATAAAAAGAACGCGATTAATATGTATAAGGTTTTCTTTTTAAAAAAAACTTTTTGTTTTTCTTTCTTTTATGCAAGTGATTCAAAGTTTTGAATATTTTTATGCACAGAAAATATATCATCTATGTAAAATTGTGTGTAGAGGTGTGTGTTTGTGTATGTGTATTTATGTTAAGAATAGTTTGTATTTTGTATTTTTATCTGAGTTTGGAGTTTTGCTAATTATAAGTAGTCTTTTTCAATAAATGATTTGTTTTTTTTTAAAAAAAATTTATTTTTTTTAATTTTTCCAATAGATTTATATTTTTCTTCTCGCAATATGCTCACATATGAATATGAATGTATGAATATATGTATGTATGTATGCATATATTTATGTTTGTATGTATGTATATATTTATATTAGTATGCATGTATGTATGTATGTATGTAAGTATGTATGTATGTGTGTAAATATGGTAATTATGTTTGTGTTTATGTATACATTTATGTGTGTGTGTGTTTGTATGCATATATGGACGTAAATATACATATACCTTCGATATTTATTAATAATAAAATACCTTTCGAAGAGATCAGCAAATTTTTTATTTTGTTGACTAAATGACCTAATTTGTTGGGTTCAATTTTAAACTATGCTAAAGTGAATTCCAAGTCACTGAAAATATAAACAGGTCGAAATTCTCAAAAACAAAATGGTTAAAAGTGGTTAAAAAGTAGTTAAAAGTATTTGTATTTGAAATTAAAATGAAAGTACTATTACTACAGACATTAGACTGCTCGAGTGACTGCTCATGCCGATGGCACAGCACTCCCGTAGTTCGAGGGAACTGTTTTCACTTTGGTGTTTTGTGTGTGTGTGTTTTAACTCTCAATCATGTATGGAGGTTCTCTCTCTATGTATGTATGTGTATGTATGTATGTATGTATGTATGTATGTATGTATGTATGTATGTATGTATGTATGTATGTATGTATATATGTATATATATATGTATATATATATATATATATATATATATATATATATATATATATATATATATATATATATATATATATATATATATATATATATATATATATATATATATATATATATATATATATATATATATATATATATATATATATATATATATATATATATATATATATATATATATATATATATATCAACTGTTTAATCAATGCTTCTTAAAGCACCCGAAATTACTTACATATACAACAGAATTTAGTAACATCCCTGCAGTAGGTGGTCGCCCATCCTCCATTGGCCGAACACTGAGAATGCCCTTGACAGACGCCAGTAGAGCTGAAGTAGGAACATAATCCTTCTTTATTCGTTCTTCTAACTTGTTCGATATATCTTTTAAGCAATTCGTTCAAGTGACCTAAAAAGGAAGTATAAAGGCATTTTGAATTTTGGGGTGAATTTCCTTAATTTTAATCCTGAAGCTTTTTATTTTTATTTTTTTTATTTTTTTTTTTTTTTTTTTTTTTTTTTTTTTTTTTTTTTTTTTTTTATATTATTTATTATATATATATATATATATATATATATATATATATATATATATATATATATATATATATATATATATATATATATATATATATATATATATATATATATATATATATATATACAAACCAACCTTGACTCCCGAAGCTTCCTTCTGGCACTCCGGGCGTAGGTGCCATTAACAAAGGAAAGATTGGATTTAAAGGAATATGAATGGCAGATGGTGGTATCCTAAGGGGTATATTTCCAGCAAAAGCATACTGACTATGAACTGATAAAGGGGGTCCTACCCCAAACCCACTGGACGAATAACCCCCAGGAATTATAAACATAGGGGTGTTTGTTTGTTGCAATGCTGTAGGAACAAATGGAGAAACTCTGTTGATGAAATTTTGCTGGTATTGTCTGAAAGGAGGTCTTACTGGAAGAAGAAATTGTCCACCAATTGCTGACGTGAATGCATCATCGGCATATACGGATAGGAAAAATCTGAAACATATATATATATATATATATATATATATATATATATATATATATATATATATATATATATATATATATATATATATATATATATATATATATATATATATATATATATATATATATATATATATATATATATATATATATATATATATATATATATATATATATATATATATATATATATATATATATATATATATATATATATATATATATATATATATATATATATATATATATATATATATATATATATATATATATATATATATATATATATATATATATATATTATATATATATATATATATATATATATATATATATATATATATATATATATATATATATATATATATATATATATATATATATATATATATATATATATATATATATATATATATATATATATATATATATATATATATATATATATATATATATATATGCATTATGTTAATAATGTATATGCTACTATGGTTTTCACTCTACAGTATAGATATTATTTTTTATTTATCCATATAAATTTTTAGTTAGTTTTACATCTCTTTGTAAATGCAATTTCAATTATCAGTTTTATTTTGTATCAATTTTTCCTAATATTTAATAGCTTACAATCCGTCGGTTAAATGCACGATTGTAGTTCAATTGAATACCTTCCCCCCACCCCCCACCCCACTCCTTAGTCCTTTTATCGTAGAGTTTGACAGTGTGTTTATTATACATTTGTATTTAAATTTTAATATTTAAAAATATGTATTTTTAATGAAATGTATTTGTCAATACGTAAATAAGGATGAATTTACATTTAACAATTAAGTATTTCAAATGAAACTTTAAATACAATATATTTAACTATTCGTAATTTCAAATAGTAACAAAAGAAGAACGTAATTGGAACATTTTGTGAGGCAGTGAAACTACACTGCTGACATTGGAAGTGTTGGCGTTTTTGCAAGATGCAAGGCAGACATTAAATCAGACATAAAAAAAAAAACTGTTCCCGAACTATGGCAAGTCATTAGAATCTATTATTCCAGTATATCAAATATTCTCATTCGCAAGAATTACTTTGACTTGCCTAAAGTAGGTTATTTTCAAACCAAAATTTGAAAGAATGGCTATGGTACTAACCTTTTTTTTTTTTTTTTTTTTAACGTTAAAATGATATTCCAGATTTATTTTAAATTCAATTTTGTACTTATATTTTAATATTAAAAAAAAATTTATAAAATGTATTTGGAATAAATTTTGAATATAAATAAACAAAGTGTATTAAGCACAAAAATATATTTCTCTGAGGAAACTGTATTTATTTTCAGAAAATCGGGAGTACAATATGCTCTTATATTACTGTGAACGAAGTCAAAAGGCGATCCAAACATTAGCAGCACGTACTGTAAGTAATAGTAAGATTGCTGTGTTTCATAAGAAAATTATTAAAGAATAAACCTTACAGTATCAATAATAATAATAATAATAATAATAATAATAATAATAATAATAATAATAATAATAATAATAATAATAATAATAATAATAATAATAATAATAATAATAATAATAATAATAATAATAATAATAATAATAATAATAATAATAATAATAATAATAATAATAATAATAATAATAATAATATATATTATTATTATTATTATTATTATTATTATTATTATTATTATTATTATTATTATTATTATTATTATTATATTATTATTATTTATTATATATTATTATTATTATTATTATTATTATTATTATTATTATTATTATTATTATTATTATTATTATCAAATAACATTGCAAACTTTTATGAATTTGTTTCTAGAAAAAAGAACTTTGCAAGAAAATATTTTTTCCTATATCTATAAAATAAACCATAGAACTATTTCTTTAAAAATATTATTTCATCGCTCTACAGTAATATGAGAAAAAAAAGAAACATAATGTTAGTTATATATATATATATATATATATATATATATATATATATATATATATATATATATATATATATATATATATATATATATATATATATATATATATATATATATATATATATATATATATATATATATATATATATATATATATATATATATATATATATATATATATATATATATATATATATATATATATATATATATATATATATATATATATAATATATATATATATATATATATATATATATATATATATATATATATATATATATATATATATATATATATATATATATTTGCCGTTTACCGTGGCTCAAACGGTAAAGTGATTGACTCACGTGCTTGAGGGCGCCGGTTCGATCCCACTTCGGGATCCTAGGTATATACTACCTAGAAAAGTTCCTCTCCTCGAATAGGGCAATGCCCGTGAGATGTGAACTTTTAAAAAAAAAAAAAAAAAAAAAAAAAAATACTGGTCATTATTAACGCACCACTGGCTCATATGAAGTGAAGAGGTTAGAGAAAGGACCAGAAAGCTCCGTACGTTCATTATACAAATAATATTGCATCAAGGACACATTATATGGTGGTAAGATTGTTGTGGGTCTCTAGGAATTTCCTGGAGGCCTGCGATTGGGTCCTGTATGTGGCCGATGCGCTAATCCAACATGGGACGTTTTCACAGTGAAGGGTTCATGTGTGAATGGTGCTACTCAATAACGTGTATGGTCACCTCTGGCACGGATGACGGCCAGGCACCATCGTGGCATGCTCACAATGAGGTGTCGAATATCCTCCATAGACATCTGATCTCATACGAGACTCACTGCCTGCCGCAGAGCCTAGAGGGTTCCTGGCGGTGGTTGCAGCTGTCACAACAGCCCTTTGAACTTGGGTTAGGTCGGGACTGTATGTTGGTAAATCCAAAGTCTTAATTTGAACCGTCGTTAGCTATTCGGTGGCACATCCCGCCTTGTGTAGCCTTACGTTGTCATGTATTATGACGAATCTGTCATCGATGTAGGTGCAGATGGCACGACGTATGGGTTAAGGATGTTTGCGATGTTCCGTGCTGTGGTTATTGGATCGTCATCTACTGCGTTAAACTCTGTAAGACCCATTAAAGATATGCCTCCCTAGGAAAAGAGAGATTCATCTCCGAATGGCAGTACCTCCGCATAATACATTGCGCGTACTACTTATTAGGTTGAAGATAGACTCTGGTTCTACGATCTGATGTGTAGAGACTGACTCTGGACTCATCCGTAAACAGCGCATTCGCCCAATCGCCCAATCGCCCAATCGCCCAATGGTGCAATCGCTCAATCGTCTACTGTACAATGTACGTGTTCCCTGGTCAATACTAGTCGCGCCAGTCGATATTAGATGGTGTGTCGTGGTCATATGGCCGGCCTCCGGGGCAGCAAAATGTTTTCCGCGAGGCGTCGACGTTTTGTATTACCACTCACACGGGTTCCATGTACCTTCTGCAGCTGTTTTTGAAGGGGTCTTACTGTTGTTTGGCGGTCTCTAACGGTCCGCATGCATATAAAACGGTCTTCAACGGCAGTCGTGGCGCGTGACCTATATTGGCCTCGCCACCTTTGCGTGTTCCTGGGTGACGTGGTACTGCTGCACGACCCATGGGTTGTATGCTCTACATCAAGCCGTCGACAGAGTTCACGGTACCAGTTCCCCTTGGTAATGAGGGTGGTAATCTGTACGCACTCATCACGTGTTAGTCGTCGCCAAATCCTTTCAATGATTGTGGCGGCTAAATTCCCACCTTATTGAACCACGTAATCATCAACATGCCCTTCCTCCCGATAACCTTCACCCAATCGCTAAATCTGGAGTTACGTAGTTTGTTATTTACATTAAATATTGCGATGGCGGACCCTAAAGACCCTCAACATTATTACAGCGCTGTAATAATGGAAAGGAAATTTCATTTCACAACGATTCCTAAGGTGACTTCAAGAAAACTGGGAGTTCTGTTCAGGTTGTGGAATTTTTTTTCGAACAGTTACTCTACTTATATATCGGTCTTATTGGCCCCTGAATGGAGTACAGTTCTCATTTTGGGGAGTTCCGGTTCCATCCCTCTTTTTAGATAGGGTTTAGTCTTTGGTTAAAAGACCAATAAATTGTCTCCTAATTTCAAACATCCTTGACCCTATATCTCTTGACATAACGTTGGGACACTAATTTTTTTCTATAGGCACTACAGAAGCAGGTGCTTGGGGTAAATGATCTCTCCCATTCCATCATTATTGCTTTGC
Organism: Armadillidium nasatum; assembly: GCA_009176605.1. Taxonomy (NCBI): domain Eukaryota; kingdom Metazoa; phylum Arthropoda; class Malacostraca; order Isopoda; family Armadillidiidae; genus Armadillidium; species Armadillidium nasatum. Next base: position 7,731 of record SEYY01011936.1, on the reverse strand, counting down.
TATCATAGCACAAGGGGTGCCTTGCTTTAACATGAATTTTATATGAATACTGGAAACTCCAGGCTTGCTTTTTGTGGTGCCTCCTCCTTTCCATTTACCTCCCTTCTGTGGAGCTCTCTCTTTAATGTTTTTCTCTGTTTTATTCAGTCTTCCTCTAATTAAGTGATCTAGCAAAGCTCACCTGAGAAATTTTTATTAAGCATTTGCCTGGGTGAGTATTCTTTTATTTTA
>SEYY01011935.1:0-12496 GCA_009176605.1 Armadillidium nasatum | reverse complement strand
AATACAATCCTTTGCCATATTATTTTGACGTTATTAACATCAAGTGACTTTTAATCTGAAGAGTTGTATCACCTGGAAGCTCCCCTTCTGCTCGGAACAAGCACGGCGAGGCGGCGATGAAATATCGTGGGTGTGACCACATGTCGTTCAACCAAGAGAGTGCTTTATAGCACGGTGCACGAACGCGTACATATACACAAACACATACTCATGATAGATAAGGATTTAGACATGTTGTTGTTTAGAGACATTTCTGAATATTTGCAGTCTACCACGTTTTAAGTGAAATTTGGCAACCCTGCATATGTGATAATACTTAACATCATTATCACATTTTCGAAAGTGAATGCATTTCCTTTGAACGGTTTGTTTTCAAGTCATGACGTGAATTTCAAATTGTGGAACTTTATTTTTTTAACCAAGTGACGTCATTATGAAACTTCATTATTTTTTCCTATATTTAACATAGGAATTTATTCACTATCGTATCTGATCGATTAATTGGCGAGACAGAGAGAAGAGGAGTCAGGTGCTTAAACCGTGCGTTTACGACATGAATGTTAAAAAATCATTCACCATACATACATGCGCATGCATACGTAGATCCTACAAGTTTGTACGCTAAACTCTGTGACGTCCTCCATCATTTATCTTGGCTCATTTTCACAACATAGATTATCACTGCCTTGTTGAATTTTGACGCCGTGGTTTTTCATACTCCATTGTGATTTTTCATCACCAATCTTCAATTTATTTTAACCGCAGGCCTTCTTCACACCAGCCTCCTACATTTCATTCATTTATGATGTCATCATCATGTGAAATCTTATTCATCAATTATTTTCATCATCATGAAAACTCAACATGTATCATTTTCATATTATTTATAATAAAATTATTTTATTTCACAAACGCTATAGAAATGTACACATACCCCTGAGAAATTTCAAATCCGGTAATGACATGAAGGTTTAATCAAATACTTATTAGTAGAACTCTATTTATATTTTTTCTCAAAACCCAATATATTCGTAAACTCATAGTATTTGAACCTGTGATATCGTTCTTAGACATCAAATTCTTCTCACTTCATGGAATTATATATAAAATCATGATTTTACATTAAATATACATATTATTAATAGTACATAAAAAAAACATTCCTTACAATATATGGGTCCAATTTTCAAGAATATGAAATCCTCTCAATGATATCATTACATCTTTACTAACACGAAGCTAATGTACTCTAATACAAAATATTTTACACCTATAACACATTTTAATCTCCTGCTCTCAGTAACTAATTTTCTATGAATGGTATATCAGGTCAGATATTGATGACGTCATACACCAGGTGTTCTCAGTATCTAATTTTCTATGAATGGTATGTCAGGTCAGATATTGATGACGTCATACACCACGTGTTCTCAGTATCTAATTTTTTATGAATGGTATGTCAGGTCAGATATTCATGAAGTCATACACCACGTGTTCTCAGTATCTAATTTTTTATGAATGATATGTCAGGTCAGATATTCATGAAGTCATACACCACATATTCTCAGTATCTAATTTTTTATGAATGGTATGTCAGGTCAGATATTCATGAAGTCATACACCACGTGTTCTCAGTATCTAATTTTTTATGAATGGTATGTCAGGTCAGATATTCATGAAGTCATACACCACGTGTTCTCAGTATCTAATTTTTTTATGAATGATATGTCAGGTCAGATATTCATGAAGTCATACACCACGTATTCTCAGTATCTAATTTTTTATGAATGGTATGTCAGGTCAGATATTCATGAAGTCATACACCACGTGTTCTCAGTATCTAATTTTTTATGAATGGTATGTCAGGTCAGATATTCATGAAGTCAAACACCACGTGTTCTCAGTATCTAATTTTCTATGAATGGTATGTCAGGTCAGATATTGATGACGTCATACACCACGTGTTCTCAGTATCTAATTTTTTATGAATGGTATGTCAGGTCAGATATTCATGAAGTCATACACCACGTGTTCTCAGTATCTAATTTTTTATGAATGATATGTCAGGTCAGATATTCATGAAGTCATACACCACGTGTTCTCAGTATCTAATTTTTTATGAATGCTACATCAGCTCAGATATTGATGACGTCACGTCATACCATTCCCTGAGTGAAAATAAAGCTTAATTTTCAATTTATAAAATGAATTTCAAAACACAGAACTATTTATTTTCTAAAATAAGTGAAGTGATTAATAGTAAACAAACAACTCCATGACTTCAGTTCTGTATTCTTCTGTAGTCTCTTTTCTTTTTTCTTTATATATTAATAAACAGAAAAAGATACAATTAGATAAAATAAATTTAAATATAAAAATAAATTTAATAATAATATGCAGTCTTTTTCCCATTGTTGCCTTTATTTTCATTATATATATATATATATATATATATATATATATATATATATATATATATATATATATATATATATATATATATATATATATATATATATATATATATATATATATATTGTGCAGTACACACACCCGTCATTTTAAAATTGACAAAAGAAATATAAAGAAAAAATTAGATTTTAAATGCATTATTTCACTGATAATTTTCGCGAGCTTTTACTCAGGCATTTACTCAAGCTTTATTTTTGCTTTAGGAGTAAGAAATTTTATGAATTTTCTTTGCCGATATATATTTTACCTTTCCTTTTTATTTTATAATGCTTCATAATAAATTTTATCTATTTCTTATTCTGCTAATATGTGCATATTTCAGTGACAAAGTCAAGAGCAAACCTTCACACAGACAGTTATTAATTTTGATATTTTGTAACTCTTTTAATACGAGAATTTTGGAAAACATTTAATATTATTATATTACTGTCACATATCTAACAAATTCAAAGGACTGATACTCAAACAAAATACTATTAATAAACTCAAGTTCTTTGCAACAAGTATATTTAATTGACTAAATTATATTCTTCGTAGACTTCCTGATTTTAATCACTTCAACACTGTGTTTGATAACTTTTCATTGTATGTGTCTGTACCTAATGTAATTTTTTTTCTAAGATAATTTTCAACCTTAATATAACTAATACTTAACTATCTAATCTTAATTTTAGGTGAAAATATTTATGAAATATTTTGCTCATTGAATCGTCATCCTCATTTTCGTATTTTTTTTAACCTTATCTTTGTTGAACAAATTTTTCAAGAATCAAAGAATTTACAAAACTACATCATTAAAATTAGTATTATTGAATGATTAAATACGAAAATATTTTAAAACGAAAATTTTTTTTTTATTATTAAAAAAATTCATCATTTATTTTACAAAATCAATCTCTAAATTTCTTCAAATCCTAATAATATGAGTAAGTAAAAAATCACTTGCCAATGAGATTTTCTGGATTTGGGTCATCAAAGTTCATCCTCGCTAATTTTGGATCTCCTTCGAGCGCTTCTTGCTTAAATCGAGTTTTAAAAGTTCTTTGCAACATACTTAAAGACCTTTCAAAAACAAATTCATAATGCTTATCATTATGACTTTTTAATATTTAATTATATTAAGTACAATAATACTACTTCTTACACTATTATTAATAATAATAATAATTAAAGTACTACTATTAAATAAAATAATTAGTAGTAGTAGTAATTTTAATAGTACAAGTTAATCGTGTAGAAGGAGAAATGAAGGTGAGTGAGCAGAAAGAGTATCAGTAGGACTGTTATAACCATAACCTCTGTTTTGATAATGAGATAAGAGAGTCTCTTAATAGTTATATTAATTTCATTAATTTTCTTTCATTGTGTAGACGAATTAAGACAAATTTATTCTTTTGAAAAGTAAAAACATTAATTTAAATATTCCATTCATTAACTATCAATTTAATTACTTTAGCCTTCATAAAAAATTTTAATTATCATTATAACTTTACTCTAGACATACTTTGCTAAATCTTCCGTTTCGAAGTCGATGAATTGTGGATTTAGTGAAGAAAAATCCCCGTCCATCCATGATTTTTGAGACTGACGCCATTTTACAACCAAACTAAAAAGTTCTTCGTATGGGACGAGGTAATCCTTTCAAAGAAATTACATACTATTAGTTACGTTCATTATGAGATACTTTTGCCTTATTATACCTTAGTGTGAAAATAAATAAATGTTCCCTGTCATCGGGTCAAAATTGTTACTCGAGAGCAACCAAAAGAAAGTATTACTTAATAGGCATGCAACTATATATATATATATATATATATATATATATATATATATATATATATATATATATATATATATATATATATATATATATATATATATATATATATATATATATATATATATATATATATTAAACTCTTCAAAACCATTAAATTAAACGATAAGAGTAAAAGAAAAAAAGACGTTATAACAAAAAAGTTAAAACACTTGTAAAAATTAAGTAAAAGGGTTAAAACTACGCAAAACGTTTCGAAGCTAAATGCTTCCTTTTAATATCTTGGAATGAAGAGAAATGAGAATCTTCCGAGTAATTACGACCATCCCGAGACGAAAGGAAAGTGGCTGGGACTTCATACATACAGACGAACAAATATATATAAAATATATATAAGGTGGCAAAAGTTCTCGGACTGACACCCACATGCTCACACGCGCGAGTCCTGAGTCGTCTTATCGTAGAGCCTTCATAGGCGTCTTTTGAACCATAAGAACAAATGTATTCGTAGACTACACAGGACTGTAGCAGTGGAGGAAGAGACTCTTTAACTTTAAAGAAAGATCTAATAGTTAAATTATTGGTGAATGATTGTCGGCATTGTAGGAAGGGATAGAAGCGATCAATGGGATGATCGATGTCTTTGGCTAGTTATATGCTTTTGATATGTTAAATGCCACAACAAAAGATTCACCTAAATGGACAAAAGACCAAGGACCAAGAACGGAGGTTAAAGCGATAGGACAATAATTAGATGATTGAAAGTTTCCCTTTTTTCATTCATGTTGAATGAGGGCAGGTTTCTAGGAGGATGACAATGTTGGAGTGGAAGGGAGAGTAGGAAAGATTAATACATTTTCTACAGATGAAAGAGCTTTTGTGTCGCAAAGAATATATTTTGCAGATTCCAGGAAAAAATACAAGTAGCAAGATTTTCAGGAATTTGAAGAATACGGTAGTTCTTGAAAGCAGTCTCTCTGTGTGCAGCGAATTGCACAAGATCAAGCATTATTGAACCAATGTTAATTAGGTTTAATTGAAGGGAAAACATTTAGGATGTACGCCTCCACCCCAGGGAAAAATTTATTTTGCTAGATTATATAATCTATATATATATATATATATATATATATATATATATATATATATATATATATATATATATATATATATATATATATATATATATATATATATATATATATATATATATATATATATATATATATATATATATAGTAGGGATACCTCCCATTGAAAAGCAATAATCATTGCAAGGGAGATCAAGAAGAAAGACCCCAAGTCCGACTTGTTAACATAACTAAAGTTCCAAAAATGTTACCTCATCATAGTTGTGGGTATTTTCCACGGAAAATTTGACTAGAAAGAATAGGATACATATATGAGAAGGTAATAAGATGGATTATATATACCGAAAAGTGGGGCAATTCTGTCCACAATTTGAGATACTTATGGTTTTATTTTTTCAAAATAATTTTTTTTACATGTTATTATTATCCTTTGGGACTAGAATAAGTATAATAATGAATATCTATATAGAAGGTGAGAAATGTTATAAGTCCATAAGTAATGTGGACCAAATTACACCACGATTTTTTGGGTGAATAAATTCGTTCCACATCAATTCTCATGCAAAAATTTGGATCTAGAATAAAGAAAATTGTTCCTCAAATATTTATATACCATGAAATCAAAAGTGCGTGTGTGAATATGATGAAAAAATTATTTTATTTACATATATATATATATATATATATATATATATATATATATATATATATATATATATATATATATATATATATATATATATATATATATATATATATATATATATATATCATAATAATAATTAATTCTAACCAATTTTTTTATCTGAATGAAGTTTATCATTAGAGTCAAAATTTAACTAAATTTTTAGTACTTCTGATTAATTAAATGTTTAATAAAAAATTAATATCTAAGAAATAAAACCTCTAAAGACGTATTTTGCATTGTAATTGCAATATTTTTGCCACTGGACTGAAATGTTCCACGTCTCCAGAATTGACTCACATAGATCGAATTAACCCAATTTACGGATATATATATATATATATATATATATATATATATATATATATATATATATATATATATATATATATATATATATATATATATATATATATATATATATATATATATATATATATATATATATATATATATATATATATAGTGCAAGATAAGTTAAAGAATTAAAGATTTCACAAGTGAAAAGTGTTTAGAATCAGAAGGATAAACGATAGCAATGAATTACCTTCAAATTTTGTAGTTCTGGAAAAGTGGAAGGAGGAAATTTAAATAAAGTTTCTTCTTTGTTTATCCAGCTGACGACGCTTTCGGCTTTTTCTAATCGAGCTTCAATCTTTTTCACCTCCTGGAAAGATAAAAGACAATAAGTGTTTACATTTCAAAAGTGTGATTGAATATACGAGCACTGTACCTATAAGGTAAAGATCAAAATGGCTCAAAATGTGTTTATTTGATTAAGTTTTTTAATTTGCTTTGAAATACTTAGATTTTGTACCCTTTTAATTTTAATTCACCCTATATTATTCGGATTGAGAGTTAGTTTTCAAATCTATGAAGTAAAGAAAGATAGCGTAACGTTGCCCTAAGCCATGAAGTACTCTCATTGGGTATAAATGGTGTATTATGAAACGTCTCACTGAGCTCAAGTTCCCAAAGATTCGCCTCATTTGCACTCATCTTCACACGCTCTCTATACAAGAGTGACTATTTGTATCCAGTACATGTTCCTTTACTTGCACACCACAGCACTATTACGCATTACACATTGTTTTATAGAGAACAAAAAAATGGGGCAATTAAACATAGCCCCAGGGAAGACAATGAAGGCTGCTTGAGTGTTTTTAGCCTAAGGTGGTTGGGTTAAAGTCATCAAGAAGTTGCCGGCCTCAATCTTCTTCCCGCGGTTTTCTTTCTTCTTTAATTTCTACAACACTAGAGGTCTTTACTCTAATTTCCTCTTCATTGAGCATTACCTTCTCTGCTCTAGACCTCACCTCTAATTCTTAACTGAAATTCAGGTGTTTGAAGATTCAGACTCTGCAACACAAGAACTCTTTCTTTATATGGAAACACAATGATCTTTCTGGTTCAACTACTTTACGCTCCTTTTAAAATTTCCCCCCTCCCCCCAAAAAAATAAACTCATTTTGTTTCAATTTCTGCCTGCTCTAGTATCATTCTGCAGCAAAATACGGTTTTGCTTTCGGTAAAGCTGATCTCTTTACTCTAGCCTTTGCTCTCATTCCATCTTTGAAGCTTCAGGAGCTAATTTTTTTTTCATCTCTCCTCCAACTAATTTACGTCTAAAGACCTAACACTTCGATATCTTCTAAAGACATCATTTTTGCTTCCTCTAAGCTTAACAATAAGAAAGCATAAGATTCTGATGGTATCCCTCCAGTGGTTGTTAAAACTTGCGTTTCGGAACATACACCATGCATTGATAAGCATTTTCGTTTCTGGCATTCCACTTCGAACTGATCTTCCTGCTTTAAATATGCATTCATTCAATCTGCTCCGAAGATGATGGATCATTCTCTACCTTTCAGCTATCATCCTATAGTTTTATGTTCATTCTCTACTAAAGATTTTGAATTTATCCTTAACAGGATTTATTTTGAAGTATTTTGATTCTTCTAATCTTATCCCTGATCGTCAGTTTTTCTTTCGTATGGAGCGTTCCACTGAATATATATATATATATATATATATATATATATATATATATATATATATATATATATATATATATATATATATATATATATATATATATATATATATATATATATATATATATATATATATATATATATATATATATATATATATATATATATATATATATATATATATATATATATATATATATATATATATATATATATATATATATATATATATATATATATATATATATATATATATATATATATATATATATATATATATATATATATATATATATATATATATATATATATATATATATATATATATATATATATATATATATATATATATATATATATATATATATATATATATATATATATATATATATATATATATATATATATATATATATATATATATATATATATATATATATACTGCTGTCGGATTTGGAAGTGTTGAAAACAGCTGGGAGGGAAGAAGGGAGAAGAGTCGGAGAAGTGATTGGAAGTGGTCTAGTGATCTGAAAGTCTTTTGAAGAAACGTTGAAGTTTTTTTCGTCAGATTGTTATTTAAAAGTAAATGTAAATTTTAGGAATCGAAGAAATTATTTTAAAATTTCTATTGAATTTAGCATTTGAAATTAAATCAATAATATAAGTTAAATCAAATTAATATTTTATCAAAATTCAAGAAGAGTAATAGAGAAGGTCATTTATGAAAGAGAGTTAGGGATAAAACAGATCCCAGAAGAACACCACCATTTTTAATAGATTTATAGGGAGAAAGGTGATCGTCTACAATAGCTGCTATAGAACGACCAAAAAGGAAATTAGAAAGAAGGTCACAGAGAGAAGGATAGATTCCGAAAGAGGGAAATTTGGAAATTACACCTTTGTGCCAAACTCTATTGAAGGTTTTCGATATGTCTAGCGTCACTGCGAATGATAAACTGAAACACTGAAGAGCGGAGGACCAAGAGTCAGAAAGAAGGGAAAGAAGATCACCATAGAGCGATCTTTACGAACACCTTACTGGCGATCAGAGAAAAGATTAGAAGAATTGAGGTTTTTCCGAATCTTCCTGTTAAGGATAGATTCTAAAACTATAGATAGAAAGGAGGTTAAAGAAATGGGATGGTAGTTGTAGTTGAGTGGGATTCTACTTCTTCGGTACAAGCTGAATGAGCGCACCCTTCCAGCAAAAAGGGAAGGTTGAAATATAAAAGCTTAGACGAAATAGTTTACCAAGACAGGGTGCAAGCTCGGAAGCACAATTTTTAAGAACCGCAGGAGGACCATACTCCTCCTTAGTTTTAAACTCAGACAATTTTAGAAGAAATTACTAAATTAGACATAAATGAGTTGGAGGGGGTTCAAGGAGGAGGAGCAGCTCCTGAATCGTCAAAGGTAGAGTTAGAGGCAAAAGTTTGCGCGAAGAGTTCAGCTTTTGTAGAAGGTAAAACGGCAGTTGTGCCGTCAGAAGAAACTAGAGGGAAAGAGGAAGAATAAAAGTTAGAATTGACATTTTTTGCAAAATGCTAGAAAGGGCAAACGGAAGAGGAACCAGAAAGATTATTACATTCACAACGGAGGAAAAAGCTTTTGGTATCAAGAACACTAGATTTTGCATGATTCCGGGATGAAATAGAAGTTGCATGAGTTTCTGGAGTTTGGAGACGACTGTTATCCCTGAAGGTAACATCTCTTCAGCGGATAGCATGAGAACAAGTAGAGTTAAACCAAGGTTTGCTAGGTTTAGTTGCAGAGAAAGAATATAGAATGTACGCTTCCATGTCATAGTTAATTACTTCGGTTATGCGCGCTGCACATTCTGAGGGTCCTATCCCAACAGTAATCAATACATGGGTAATCAGAAAAGTACAACCGCAAGTCAGATCGTCAGCGGGGTCGTTCTTGCAGAAGACTTGACTTGATGAGACAGAACAAGAAAGGTGATCGGATGAACCCAGAGGAGGAAAGGGTTTAACAGTATAAGGAGAAGGATAAGAGGTTAAGAAAAGATCAAGTATTGTGGGTCTATCACAAAGACGATCAGGGATTTGGGTAGGGAGTTGTACTATCTTCTCAAGTTTGTTCTGGATAGAAAAGTCGTGGGCGAGTTCATTATTTGGATCATGAGAACTAGATGAGAGCCATTGGAGGTGGTGAACAATTAAATCACCTTAATGATGATTTCGGGGAAAGGAGAAGTAAGAATATGTTCTATGTTGGAGTTTAAAAAGTGGAAGAATTTTTTAAAATCAATATAATTAGGTAATAAATAAACAGAGCATACAAATTTAGAAGTAGAATTGCAAGAGAGCTAAGCCATAGAGTAGATAATTCAGAAGACTTCAAAAAGACCGCGAGCGTTGCAGAAATTAACGGGAAAAGAAGACCGTGCATCGGGGAAAAACGGACAAGGGCTCTTAGCGGCACCATCCCCATCAACGGAGGCCACCAGCTCCCAAGTGAAGATGGGATGAGGGGTGGATGAGTGACACTCTTTAGATGCCGCTCCTCCAACATCTCCGAGGCTGATTTAAATTTCGCCATTTTAACAATTTTAATGTGATGAATGAGTAAGCGAGAACATGCGAAGAAATCGAATGGAGAGATAATTGAAGCACAGACACTCCAATATGAGATGAGGAACACTAGAGAAATTCTGAGAAAGTATATATATATATATATATATATATATATATATATATATATATATATATATATATATATATATATATATATATATATATATATACAGAGGTGGGCAGTAACGCGTTACATGTAACGGCGTTACGTAACGGCGTTACAAATGTAACGAGTAACGGTAACGCTTCAAAGGATTTTAAAAATGTAACGATGTAACGGTAAAATGCTGTATGCAATGTAACGATGTAACGGTAAATGCTACACCTTTTCTCTCAAGTAACGATGCCCACCTCTGTATATATATATATATATATATATATATATATATATATATATATATATATATATATATATATATATATATATATATATATATATATATATATATATATATATATATATATATATATATATATATAATAATAATAATATATATATAATATATATATAATAATAATATATATAATAATAATAACAATAATAATAATAATAAATAATACATTTATTCTTTTAGTAAATCGAGCAGAGTTGTTGTATTTTGGAGATCTTCACAAGTCACGAACTTGTGATTTCCTGAAGGCCATTTTGTCTGCCTGGAGGGAAATTATAATTTGGTGAAAAGATAAATGACATCAATTTGGTAACTACGATTTACTGTGTCGACGATTTGAAGAGTTTTGAAAAAATGATGTCAATCATTTTACTTTAAGAAAACAAGTTGTCGATGTTCTGGAAGATAGATACTGTCGATGAATTAGACGACTCTACTCATAGCTATTTCACCTTTTATCAGCAGCAATATTATAAATGCATGACAGCCATTAAAATGGTATCTCTCTTCAAAGTGGGAGAAGGGGCACTGACATCCCACCAAGCAGGTTTCTCAATTACCAACCTGTATAATGAATGAAATATATGAATATACCCAAGACATAAGGGAGACCGGCTGTGAGAGGCTGAGACCCCTCTCTGTGGGAGACTCTCACACACTGTTTGCCATGCTTTTATTGTACAACAGTAGATAATTAAGTCACATTTTAGTGAAAAAAATTAAAACTTGAAATAGATCTATATATATATATATAATATATATATATATATATATATATATATATATATATATATATATATATATATATATATATATATATATATATATATATATATATATATATATATATATATATATATATATATATATATATATATATATATATATATATATAATATATATATATATATATATATATATATATATATATATATATATATATATATATATATATATATATATATATATATATATATATATATATATATATATATATATATATATATATATATATATATATATATATATAAATTTTAATTAACTCATTTATGCCTAACATTTTAATTTCCTCTGAAGACTTCATTTTCGATTTCTCTCAAAGCTTAATTAACACGATGGGGAATACAATCATGATGGAAAACTTGTGCTTCTGGGCTTCAATTATTAAACTATTTTGTCTCTTCATTTTTTCTTCGACCTTCCTTCTTGCTGGAAAAGTGAAGTCAATCAGCCTGTGCTGAAAAAGGGGGACTCCTCTTAACCCCTTACTATAATCAATTTTCTTTAACAAAACGTTTTTTCTAAAGTTTTGTTTATTATTATTAACAGAGAGATTTGGCAACGTTTCTAAAGACTTCGAAATCTTGTCCTGATTAACTACAAAGATTTGGCAACGATTCTAAAACGTTCTACTTATAATCTTCTTTCCCTTCATTCTGAATCTTGATCCTCCTCCACCCTCCGGCATTTTTGTGAATCTTTTGCTGT
>SEYY01011934.1:17500-22500 GCA_009176605.1 Armadillidium nasatum | reverse complement strand
TCATTACGTCAGAGCAATGCAAATAAAGCAACACATTGTCAGTCTTGACATAAAAAAGACAGGCATTAAAACAGGACATTGTCAGCCTTACACACACACACTAATTGACATTTAAACTTACGTAGATAATGAGTGTTTGTTAACGTGTTAAATTATATTTACAAACACACACAAACAAATGCATGTTTTCATCTACAACTCTCTCTCTCTCTCTCTCTCTCTCTCTCTCTCTCTCTCTCTCTCTCTCTCTCTCTCTCTCTCTCTCTCTCTCTCTCTCTCTCTCTCTCTATATATATATATATATATATATATATATATATATATATATATATATATATATATATATATATATATATATATATATATATATATATATATATATATATATATATATATTATTAAATAGCGCTAATCAAGTTCGCACTTATATATGTATTTAAATGTTCTTATTCCCTAAATATCACTTATTTAAAACACAGTTCTTAAAATTAATTTTATTTTTGTATTTTGTATTCTTCGATGTTATTTAATATTATATCAGACTTATTCTAGCTTTCGTGGCCTTTATCAGTCCACCTCTTTCAGGGTCTGTCTGAGAGTAATCTGCTGAATAATTTTTAGTTCAAATCCTTGCTTTCGAATTAGTTGGTTTGTCCTAATCGTTCTCGTGTCCATTCAGTGAGAGTGTGTTTTATACTGTCACACGATGCGGATTGTTTTAAGTATTCGTTCATGATGTTATCAATTTTATAGTTTCCGCTGTCTCTATTGAAGTTGTTACTGTTTTTTATTGCATACGATTCGTAGAACTTTCTGTATTTGTGATCCTTTATATATTTCAATGTTTTAAATCTGTCAATTTTTATCATATGTCCCTCCTTTTCTAGATGAGCTATCAATGGTGAGGACTGGTTAAATGTGCGCAAGTCATATAAGTGTTGATATCTGCGTCTATCGATGTCGCCAGTCTCTCCGATATATACTTCGTTGCACATATGAGTGTCATTCAATTCATTTCTACACACTTCTACACAGTCAATAACTTGTATCACACTTTCCAGAAATTTTATTAGGAATTTCATTTGTATTAAAATAATGCTTCAAAGACCTTGTAATAGCTGAGTATCTAATTTTTTATCCGGGGTAGTTACACACACACTATATATAACTATATATATATATATATATATATATATATATATATATATATATATATATATATATATATATATATAATATATATATATATATATATATATATATATATATATATATATATATATATATATATATATATATATATATATATATTATATATATATATATATATATATATATATATATATATATATATATATATATATATATATATATATATATATATATTATATATATATATATATATATATATATATATATATATATATATATATATATATAGGTAAAGGTGGAGATTGTTTCTGAGTTTCGATTGTTAAAAAATATCGAAAATCGAAAATATCGGAGAAGCCTATCGTAAACAAGAGAGTTGCCAGAGGTACTATTACTAGACATACACACAATTATTATTACTTACTTTTCTAGCAGAACCTAATTCGACTTATCATAACCTGAACTACCGAAGTTGCCGTAAAGAGGCCTAACCTACACAAGAAGTTGCCGTAAAAGAGGCCTAACCCACACAAGAACCACATCAGACCACAATGTAAATAAAACGCAAACTAAAATTCTTTTAGGGATAATGTATCGATTAAAATAAAATATCGACATAAAAAATATCGATATAAAAAATATCGAAAGTCAGAAACAATCTACACCTAAGCCATATATATATATATATATATATATATATATATATATATATATATATATATATATATATATATATATATATATATATATATATATATATATATATATATATATATATATATATATTATATATATATATATATATATATATATATATATATATATATATATATATATATATATATATATATATATATATATATATATATATATATATATAATATATATATATATATTTATCATTCTATCTTATTAAGAATACAAATAATACAAAACTCAATTATTTTTTAAATTCCTCTAATTGTTATTAAAGCAGTTGCAACTGATTTTATTCTCAATATTATCAAATTAGAATCTTTAATATGAACTTTATTTACTTTCATAAAAGCACAAGATAATTACGAATAATAAATTGCAATTTTTTTTAGTCATTTTGTAATAATTTCCAATAATCTTCTTTGAAATTGAATTAATTTCTCTTCGAAGTTTTTTTTTTTTTTTTTTTTTTTTTTTTTTTTTACTGTAAATAGTAAAATATATATTGGACTTTTAAATGTAATTTTTTTTTTTATTTTTTTAAAGAGTTTTTAAATTTTTTTTTTTTTTTAAATTATATTTTTTTTTATTTGCTTTCTTCTTAAGTAATTTATTCATATATATATATATATATATATATATATATATATATATATATATATATATATATATATATATATATATATATATATATATATATATATATATATATATATATTAATCTTCTCCGGAAGGCATAGGTCTGAGGCCTACCAAATTCCACCGGAGTTTGAAAAAAATCCATCCTGGTCGATGGAGGCCGACATGTCCAGATACACGGCGTTTGAAAGTATGCAAGTCAAAGGAAGTTAAGAAAACAGATAAAGGGAGTGTGTTCTAGATACTATCAGAAGAGTAAGTGTAAGATTGGGCATAGCGGTTAAGTCTGGGGTCTGAGAGTTGGACAAAGAAAGGATGAGACTGTGTTGAAAAGCGTGTCGCACCAACTCTTCTCAATGGAGGAAGTATGCGACGAGAAAGTTCAGAAGAGCAGTGTCCGTTGTCATAGCGATAGTATAGAGAGAGTGAAGCAACAATTAGAAGGGAAAAGAGAGATTGGAGAGAGTTAATAAGAGCAGGAGAGTTGATCAGACGAAAGGCCCTAGACTCCAACTTCTCAAGGAGAGTTGTATGAGAGGAACCACCACCCAAAAGTGTTTGAGACATACTCCAAACAAGGGCGAACAACACCCCTATAGAGAGAAGGCAACTGGGGTAGCGTGAAATAATTCTGAGGGCGTCTCAGTACATCCAACCTCTTAGAAGCTTGTTTAGAAAGAGAGGTATTGTGATCTTTCCAAGAATGATCAAGAGGAAAAGATACACCGAGAATATTAAGGACAGACGAAGGTTTGAGTTGTGTTGCTCTCGAAGAAGATATCATAGATGTGTGGAAGATTATGTCGAGTGGAGACCTGGAGGAACTGAGTTTTTGAGGCATTGAAAATAACCATGTTTTCTCTGGCTCAATTTGAAATACGAGAAAGATCAGGGATTAGTTGCTCCAAGGCTACCCTTCTCGAGTCTTTCAACTGCTGCTGGGAGGGACGCCTTTCAAACTGAAAGGAGTAATAAAGGGTAGATTCATCAGCATAGGAGTGGATAGGAGATGACGTAATAGAGAGAAGGTCATTAATGAAAAGTAGAAAAAGTATTGGGATAGAACAGAACCCTGTGGAACACCACTATTAATAGATTTAAAGGAAGAAAGGTGGCCGTCTAAAACAGCCTCTATAGAACAACCAGAAAGGAAATTAGAAAGATCACAGAGAGAAAGATAGATTCCGAAATAGGGAAATTTAGAAATCAAAGTTTTGTGCCAGACTCTATCGAAAGCTTTCGAAATATCCAGCGCAGCGGCAAAGGATTCACCAAAATGCCGAATATCGGAGGAATAAGAGTCAGAGAGATAGGGAAAAAGATCACCAGTAGATCGTTTACCTGCACAAAAGCCATACAGCCGAATATAGATAAGATAGAAGAATTGAGATATTTCCCAATCTTTCTCTTGAGGATAGATTCGATAACTTTATAGAGAACGGAGGTCAAAGAAATAGGACGGTAGTTGGAGGATTGAGAGGATTCCCCCTTCTTCGGCACAGGCTGAATGACCGCACGTTTCCAGCAAGAAGGGAAGGTTGAAGTAGAAAGACATAGGAAAAATGGTTTACCAAGGCAGGGTGCAAGCTCGGAAGCACAAGTTTTGAGAACCACAGGAGGGATATTATCAGGACCGTACGCCTTCTTGGTATCAAGCTAAGACAGAGCAGAAATGACGTCTTTAGAAGAAATGATAATTTTAGGCATAAATAAGTTGGATGGGGTTGAAGGAGGAGGAATAGCTCCGTATAGTATATATATATATATATATATATATATATATATATATATATATATATATATATATATATATATATATATATATATATATATATATATATATATATATATATATATATATATATATATATATATATATATATATATATATATATATATATATATATATATATATATAATATATATATATATATATATATATATATATATTATATATATATATATATATATATATATTAATTTATATATTTATTAGCATTTTAATTTGATTTGATCAACGTTATTTATTTTATGAAATATTTATTTAAATTATTATTAATATTTTATTACTTTTGTTAATATATCAGAATGCAAACGAATATTTTTATTCTTACTGTATTTTAATAAATATCAATTTTTTAATATTTTTTTATGTTATTTACATTAATATATTGTTTATATATTCTAATGTTGTAGTGACCAAATTTGAATCAATTGATTCGTATTATTTTTCCGCTTCAATGTCTCTATTGATATTTCTTAAGGTTAGAAAAAAAAAAGTTCAATTGATAAATGAAAGCTGATTAGAAAAAGACTCCCATATATATATATATATATAATATATATATATATATATATATATATATTATTATATATATATATATATTATATATATATATATATATATCTCCTCTGGTGGGCAAAGGCCAGAGGTTTATCAATTTCCACCTGAATTGGGGAATATCTTAAACCTGGTTAATTAATGGCCGAAATGCCCACGCACACTCAGTTTG
>SEYY01011934.1:10000-12500 GCA_009176605.1 Armadillidium nasatum | reverse complement strand
CTGACATTTTCTTTGTCGGTTCACGGACCCACGCGGGCCCACGGACCCCCAGACCCCCAAGATCGAGACAAATTCAGCAGGACTGAACCGCAAAGAAAATGGTCAGGAAAAGAAGTGAGGTGAACGCAGCGATTTTGCAAACTCAGGCAACTTCCTGTTACCATTTTTGGGGGGTTCACGGGGGCCCCGCAGGGGCCCCTTCCCCAGACTTGAGGCCAATTTCAATGGGTTGAACCCCCCAAAATGGGATCAGGAAAGAGCGTGAGGTCAATTTGAGCGGAGTGATTTGCTTTGCAAATCAAAATCCCGTTCTGGCTTAGGTTGCCAGATTTTCGAAAAGTAGCTAAATCTGGCACCCCTCGAAAGTGCCCCCCTTACTACTATATATATATATATATATATATATATATATATATATATATATATATATATATATATATATATATATATATATATATATATATATATATATATATATATATATATATATATATATATATATATATATATATATATAATATATGGTTCTCCTAAAATATGTGATCTACCAAAAGTCTGAGATCTACCAATCTAGAACATTCATCTACCATTCCATTCCATAAAAATTTAATTAAAAAATAATAGCTTACATAGGTATAATGAAAAACAAGAAACAAAAATTTAGGAAAAAATTAGGGATTATTTAATAATGAAGAAGAAATTTTAAGAACATTTTTTTTTTTTCAGACAATCACTGCCAGGTTGCCACATCAGAGTAGAAGTGAATTTTAAGAAATTTTACAGCTATTTCGGGTCATTAAAAAAAAAAAAATCTTACTACTTTTTTGTAAAAATTGTTTTTTTTTTTTTTCAAAAATAAAAAATACTTTTTGTATTAAATTAAAGTACCCCGGTTCGATGCCACATGTTGATCCTAGGAACAAAACTATTTAGAAACGTTTTCTGTTGCCTAAAAGGGCACTGCTTATAAGATGTGAACTAATATTAAAATGAAGAAAAAATAAAATAAAATTTAATTAACTGAAAATATTTTCAATGTCAGTTAGCATACAGCAAAAACTATAAACTACATACATACATACATACATACATACATACATACATACGTACATACATACATACATACATACATACATACATACATACATACATACATACATACATACATACATTCAAATATATTGGGGATGTGAACAAATTGAAACATTCTTTTCGAAGAATGAGCAATAATTTATTTGAAAGAACCTTCAATTTCCAGTTTCTAATTAAATAGTTCGCCTAAAGCGTAAGCATTAATGTTGATTATTTTAATTAGTACTTTCTGGCGCACGGAGATTATCGAAAAGGCTTTATTCAAATTGAAGCGCATCAGTTTATTGGAAGCATTTTCGTGTGTGTTTGTGTTATTGTATTATTGTGTTATTGTGCATTTTGTTAGACTGTTCTTGTGTCTTTGTATTATTGTGTTATTGTACATTTTGTTAGACTGCTCTTATGTCATTGTACTATTGTGTTACTGGGCATTTTTTAAGGCTGTTCTTGTGTTACTGTATTATTGTGTTAATGTGCATTTTGTAAGACTGTTCTTGTGTCATTGTATTATTGTGTAATTGTGCATTTTGTTAGACTGTTCTTATGTCATTGTATTGTTGTGTTTTTGTATATTTTGTAAGACTGTTCATTTGTCTTTGTATTATTGTTTTTGTGCCTTTCGTAAGACTGTGCTTTTGTCATTTTATTATTGTGTTATTGTGCATTTTGTAAGACTGTTCTTTTGTCATTGTATTATTGTGTTATCGTGCATTTTGTAAGATTGTTTTAGTCATTGTATTATTGTACATTTCATGAGGATGTTCTTGTGTATTATTGTGTTATTGTGCATTTTGTAAGACCGTTCTTATGTCATTGAATTATTGTGTAACTGTGCATTTCGTAAAAATGTGTTTGTGCCATTGTATTATCGAGGTATTGTGCATTTTGTAAGAGTGTGCTTGTGTCCTAGTACTATTGTGTTATTGTTTATTTTGCAAGACTGCCCTATGTCTTTGTATTATTGTACATTTTGTAAGACTGTTCTTATGTCATTGTATTATTGTGCTTTTGTGCATTTTGTGAGAATGTTCTTATGTCATTGTATTACCGTGCATTTTGTAAGATTGTATGATTATGCAATTGTGTAATTCTGCTATAGTGTTATTGCATGATGGAGTGACTGTGCTATTGTGTGTTTGCGGGATTGTAAGGGATATGAATATTTGCTTCTACGATTGTAATGTGAGGCTGAGAGATAATGTTATTGTGTGATCTTGTGATTGTGTAATTGTAAGATGGTGTAATTGTATGATTGTGTGATTGAGTTATTGTTTTTTGTACGATTGTGAGAAAGCAAAACTTCCTTCTACTATTGTACTATTGTGAAACTGAGTTATTATGCAACTGTGCAATTGTGCTATCGTATAATGGTGTAATGGAGTAATTTTAAGAATGTACGATTTTTTTT
>SEYY01011933.1:0-10000 GCA_009176605.1 Armadillidium nasatum | reverse complement strand
AAAATTAATGAAGAATTTAAATACGGAGAAGTTTCTTTCTTTTCAAATCAATTATTCTTCTATTCCTTGAGCTTGTCAAAAGTTCCTAAGGACTCTTCTCTTATATGGGTGAGTTGAATTTACCATCCCACCCCTTTTTTTAAACAGGGGTCCACAAGTGTCAGAATTTTGAAATTTATTCCTCTGGTTAAAGTCTGGAAAAATTGAGTTTTATCATTGTGGATTTTTTTTTGTTTTATTTATTTTTTTTTTTTTTTTTTTTTTTAAAAGTACTATTATTTATATATTATTTTTATTATACTCGTATATTTTATTGGGATTATAACAACTTATGCTAAAATATTTACTTTTTGGTTTTACTTAAATAAATAAGAAAAACATTAAAAAACACAATAACCGCTATATATATATATATATATATATATATATATATATATATATATATATATATATATATATATATATATATATATATATATATATATATATATATATATATATATATATATATATATATATATATATATATATATATATATATATATATATATATATATATATAATATATATATATATATATATATATATATATAATATATATATATATATATATATATATATATATATATATATATATATATATATATATATATATATATATATATATATATATATATATATATATATATATATATATATATATATATTATATATATATATATAATATATATTTCAGTTTGAAGATGTGAAACAATGCTTGAATTGTAAGAAATTCTTCACATTCATCAAAATAAGCTGCAATGAAAAATACTTATGTCCTTTTGTGATAATAAAAGTGTTTGACAAATGTTTGTGTAATAAATTCATTAAGCTTTGTACTGGAGAATGTGGACCATCTTACAAAGGTTCCATCTTCAAGAAGGGAGATAGTATCAATTATCTTGTTATTATTTAACTAATGTTTTTAGCGTTCATAAACGAATTGAGAATGAAAGTGAAAATTTGAGATTGATGGACTATAAACTTTGTTTACAGAAAAAGAATCGGTTTATTTTAATGAAAATGAAATGCTTCTTTATTTAGACAAAGATTGTGGCTTCGATATAGTTCGTCCTTCCTGTAATTGTCATGGTACTTATAAGATCCCTATGGGAGAGTAATTTCTCCTCTTACTTTGTATGAAGACATAGATTACAAAAATCCTTCAAATTTGATTTCAGATTGTGGTATTCTAATCAATCTATATATATATATATATATATATATATATATATATATATATATATATATATATATATATATATATATATATATATATATATATATATATACTGTGATGTGAATTTTTTTTAAAATAAATTCACCTGTCATTTCCAAAATTAAGAAAATAAAATTCTTTACTGATCATCTTTTAATATTTAATAAACCCTTTTTACTTTTATATATATTATATATATATATATATATATATATATATATATATATATATATATATATATATATATATGTATCGTCGTCCAAACCAGTAGGCTGGCGTCGGTCGGGTGCTATTCCTCCAGAATCTTCTCCACGCATTTCTGTCCTCAAACATTCGGTTGTCTTCCACCTCTTCCAGTATCTTGATCCTTCGTTGTATGGTTTCTTCTACCGTCTCCATTCATCTCTCTTCACGTGACCAAACCATCTAAGGTGGTTTCTCTATACGCATTCCAAAATTGATTCCACCCAAGTTCCTCTCTCACCAGTTCACTCCTCATCTTATCTCTCAGCGATACTCCTCTGATTACTCTAAGTACTCTCATTTCCGCTGCCTCGATTCTGCTCTTATGCACTGTATTCATTCCCCAACATTCTGAACCGTACAACAATATTGGTCTCGGTATTGTTTTATATATTAGTACTTTCACTTCTGTTAGTATTCCTCTCTCCTTTAGTAGCGGATACAGCATTCCCACACTCTTTGAGAATCTTCCTATTCTCTTCCCTCAGTTCGTCCTCCAGTCTTCCCTCTTCGCCGAACACTACACCCAAATATTTAAATTTACTCGCATGTTTAAGTCTAGTCTACTCTGTTCACAACTATCTCTTTTTCTCTCACTAGCTATAACCATTACTTCTGTTTTTTCTCTATTTTTTTTTCATGCCCATAGAGTTCAACACATCATTCCACCTATTCACAGCTTCCTGAAGATCCTCAGTTCTTGATGTTATCACTGCCGCATCATCTGCGTATACCAATGTGTGTTCTCTATTCTCTCTTATGCATATTCTTTTAAGACAGCTGTCCAGGTACAGTGCGAAAAGCAATGGTGACAACACACTGCCCTGCCTCACCCCGGTTTTCACTCCAAACCATTTCTCGCTTCCTCCTCCTCTGACCATATTTATAGGCTTTTCGTACATGCTCTTAATAGCTGTTGATAATTTCTCAGGAATGTTGTACGCTGGGTCTTCTAATACTCTCCACAGTTTTTCCCTTTTTATCCTATCGAAAGCTTTTTCTAAGTCAATGAATGTTACAAATGCTTTCTTGTTCCATTCTATGTTTTTCTCCGTCAGCATCTTCATATGTATATCAAGTCTGTCGTGCTTTAGCTTTTACCTGGTCTAAAACCGTGTTTTTTTATTTTCCAATTTTATCTTCAACTTTCATCCACAATCTTCTCTCTAAGATCCTTTCGTATATCTTATTCGCTCCTATTAACAACACTATTCTTCTACAATTTCTACATTCTCTTCGATTTCCCTTTTTATGTATTGGGCAGATTGCTGCTTTCCTCCATTCTGTTGGTATTTTTCCTTCTTCCCATACCTTGTTGAATATCAATGTTAACCACTTAGTTATTCCTTCCCCTGTCTTGAATAACTCGTCACTCAGTCCATCGTATCCTGCTCTCTTCCCGTTTCTTAACATTTTAATTTACTCTCTCACCTCTTCTAACTGAATTAATCTGATTTCCTCTAGTCCTTGTCTTTCTCTAGGGGGTGACTCCAATATTCCACCTCTTCCTCCTCTTCCAGTACATTCAGCAACTCCTCAAAATACTCTCTCCATCTTTCCGCTACCTCTGTCTCCTCCAGAAGCGGTTCTCCCTATTTATTCAATATGCTTTTCTGATTCTTTACTTGCTTTCATGTTCTTGGCCATTCCATATACAAGTTTTTTTGAGTTCTTCATATCCTCCTTCAATAATCTTCCTAATCTTATCCATGTAGAATCTTTATTTCTTCTTTTCACATCTTCTGTATGATTTCTCGCTCTCACATATTCTCGTCTATTTTTCTCTGTTCTTGTCTTCATCCATTTCATATATTCCTTGTTCTTGAGTTTAACGGCTTTCTTAACCTCTTTATTCAACCACACCGTCCTCTTCTTTCTTTCTCCGATTTTCTTCTTTCCCATTATTTTACATGCAACTCGATCTACTTCTTCTCTAAAGGCTTCACAGCTCTCTTTCACAGTTTCCTGTTCTATTGTCCTCTCATATTCATGAGTAATTCTTTCAATTAAAATCTTCTCTAACTCCCTCCTCCCTCAGTTTCTCCAAACAGTATTTTTTCTTACTTTCCTTCTTGGCTTATTTCCTAACTTTCACCTCAATTTCCCCAGTACCATCTATGGTCCGAATCTAGGGATATTATGGGTACACTTTTCAATGCTCGAAAATTCTCTTGTCGTTTGTCAGCATCATGTTAATCATTGACTTCTCCCTGAACCTCTGTTCCTCTGTACTCCCCCTATACCACGTCCATTTCTTGCTGTCTTCATGTTTGAAGAAAGTGTTCATTATCGCCATATTGTTTCTATTAGCAAAATCAATCACATGTTCACCTTCAATGTTCCTCTCTCCTACTTCATGCATTCCCAGAACAGTCTTCTCCTTTTGTCTACGTATTCCTACATGAGCTTTCAAATCGCCCATAATTATTTTCCTCTCCTCTCACCGCATCATAACCTGTTGGAGTTCATTTCTAAAACTATCTTCTCTTCCATTGGTCTCCCTGGTGTGGTGAGTATACTTGAATTATACTCATCGTTTCTCCCTCTATTTTCAAGTCATCGCTATTATTCTTTCACTTAACATTTATCATTACGTTTCTATACAGCTATGTTCATAATGATCGCCACTCCATTTTTTTCTCTTTCTTCCTTGTAGATCCATAATCATCATGTAATTTCTTTACTCCTCCTTTTGTACCTACTCGCAAATTTCAAGCACATCCAAATTCTCTCTTATCAAGTCCACAGCCTCCTTTTCCTTCCTGTGAAGTGCTAAATTTATAGTTCAATTCGGTATTGTTTCCTATTCCGTGGTCCATTATATATATATATATATATATATATATATATATATATATATATATATATATATATATATATTATATATATATATATATATATATATATATAATAATATATATATGACTTTGGTTATCTTTTATTTATTTTTTTTTTGGTAATCTCATACAAAAAAAGATACTGTGAGCATCGGTCATTGAGAAAGGTATTTTTTACTTTTAATTAAAGAATATATCTTTAACTTGAATGAAAAATTAATAATAAAAGATTCTGCACAATATACAGGAACTGACATATGCTTTGTAACAAAAGAGT
Organism: Armadillidium nasatum; assembly: GCA_009176605.1. Lineage (NCBI taxonomy): Eukaryota > Metazoa > Arthropoda > Malacostraca > Isopoda > Armadillidiidae > Armadillidium > Armadillidium nasatum. The sequence continues at coordinate 5,385 of SEYY01011933.1, read as the reverse complement.
GTACTTAATTCCCTTTATCTTTGGGTTAAAATTATTGAATCTGTTACAAATATTATTAGTATGGGATAACAAAATTGGACGGTTACCAAAATTTGTTATTGAATAACTATAAATTCAAATTCGGTATTGTGAATGACGCTTATATATCAATTTATTCCGTAGTAGATATTAACTATTTAAATACCAGAGTAAAGTAAGGATAAAATCCTACAAAGTTTGCAGGATGAAGATATGTATACATGGTGTGAACCTTTGAATTCTCATTAAATAACGAAATTTCCGTATCAGAGCAAAGAATCCAGGAGCAGAATAATCAAGTTTTGAGGGTTGAGGCCTTTACCCATGTGCAGGACGTTGACGAAGGGTTAAAAGAACCTTGAAAAATTATCTTTTGGGGTTGAAAAATAATAATGTAAACAGAGTAAAAGACTTTTAGAAATTTTTGAAATTTATTAAGTTAATACACCCTACGCTTTGGTATTGTAGGCGTGAGGAAACTATGGTTGGGATTATACCATTCCAAGTTTTGGTACACTTAGCAGTGATATTTCACCAGGAATTGTCAAAAATAAGAAAGCTTTTCCTTCATTATGTGGTCGAATCCATAATTTTTTATCTTTCTATTTACAGAGTGATGACAAATGTATGCATAACTTGTCTGGTCTACCAGAAATTTAATAAAAGTCAAGTTATCAGACAGAAACACCTCCTACTTTATAAAGATTGAAAAGACTTGTCTTTATCAAATAGTTGCTTTGATGTCATAAATTTTTCAAGGATCAGAAGAATGACCATCGGTTGTCTGGTCATGATTGAACATTTTACCAAATGAGCTTTCATGAAGCTTCTGAAAGACAAAAAGTCTAGTACTATCTCAAACATTTTTTGAGGTGTAATTCTTTCTATCTGAGAAATAATTACCTGAAACTATTTCGGCGGATAATGGGAGGGGGTTTAAGTTGTGGTTATTATTGAGAGTTATTGTTACATTTAAGTATTAAAAATATGACATCAAATCCGAATAAACCATATAATTAATTTACCTCAGGTTAAATATGTATTTAGCAATACAGTACGTTCTCAAACAAGGAAAACACATGATCAAAAGTTAATAAATTAATCTCAAACAAAGATCAAAAATACCTTTTCAAAAGAATATAAATTTTCCTGGAAAGAGTCATCTTCACTTGACCATTCAAAATAAATCAAGCAGTAGCTTGGAAAGTAATATTGCAAGATGAATTAAATATTATATCATTACATATGTTTTAAAAAATGATTTAACCTATGAAATATCTAATCCTTCTCCTTTTAATTAAGATTTAAACGTGGAGAGTTCATCACCAACACTTGATGATTTGGCATTTTCCTTACTAATATTTAAAGAATTACATCAGGACTCAGGAAACCAAATTGGAGATTGAAAATGTACATAAGCTTTTCGATCAAGACATTACTATCTGGAGGGATAAAAAGCCTCTATAAGGCAGACCAGTTTAAAAGATAGTAGATATAGAGATCATTCATGAAAATGAATCTTCAAACAAATAAGAGTCCAGGTCTCACAAAACCGGCCCCCCAAAAAATTGAAATCGAGAACTATTACTAACGCCGTCACTCAGAGTGATTTGGTAGTTTTCAGTAGTCCTGGGTTTAACCTATTATTAAAAGGCAAATCAGGGAGAATGATATTTGTAGCATCGAATCTGACAAAGATCATCAACTTTTGTTTGAACTCTTTGAGTGCTTGTGGAGTCATGAACGCAAACTGGTGGGCAATGCGTGACTTTTATTGACAGGCTTGTCAAACACGAACCTGAATATTTCAATGTTTCTGGATGGGTTAATGCTAACTCCGAAAATATGCTTCTAAAATTTATGGTCGAGTCTACAGGTTCCAATAATAACTGAAATACGAAGAAAAGAGTTTCGTATAAAAAAAAAATAAGATAGGAAAAATATTTTATTTTGTTAAAAAATGAAGTACTTAAAACTCAGCAGAATCTGTGTATTAACAAAGTCACTATAGTTCAGTGATAATGATGATAATAAATAATAATAATAATATAATAATAATAATAATAATGATATCAGAGCTGGTTTCAAGAAGATGATAATGACAAGAAAGGTAGATCAAGATCCCAGAAGATGGAAAAAGATCACAGTAGAGTATTTTTTTTTTTTAGAAGCATTCTGGCAATCGGAGTATGCATTTAGAAATTTTAAATCTCCTTTTAAATTATTGTTATAATATAATTATAAATATAAATATTTTTAATTAATATATGTTATATTATTATATATTAAATATATTATATAATATATATAAAAGGAAGATTTATAAATTCGTCTAATTTGGGAAAATTACTCGATGCCAGAATGGCTTCCTAAAAAAAAAAAAAAATACTATTATTATTATTATTTTACTTTTCTAGAATTAGTATTTTTTAGAATATCATTTTAGAACCAACTCTAATATATGTTTCATTTTATTATTATTATTATTATTATCATCATTATTTTATCACTGAACTATAGTGACTTTGTTAATACACAGATTCTGCTGAGTTTTAAGTACTTCAACGTTTTTTTAACAAAATTAAAATTATTTTTTTTATCTTGCACTTTTTTTTCGTTATACGAAACTCTTTTCTTCGTATTTTCAGTTATTATTGGAACCTGTAGACTCGACCATAAAATTTTAGAAGCGATATTTTCGGAGTTAGCAGTAACCCATCCAGAAATATTGAAATATTCAGGTTCGTGTTTGCCAAGCCTGTCAATACAAGTCACGCATTGCCCGGCAGTTTGCGTTCCTGACTCCACAAGCATTCAAAGAGTTCAAACAAAAGTTGATGATCTTTGTCAGATTCGATGCTCCAAATATCATTCTCCCTGATTTGCCTTTTAATAATGGGTTAAACCCAGGACTACTGAAAACTACCAACTCACTCTGAGTGACAGCGTTAGTAATAGTTCTCGATTTCAATATTTTCGTGTGTCTGTTTTGTGAGACCTGGACTCTTATTTGTTTGAAGATTCATTTTCATGAATGATCTCTATATCTACTATCTTTTAAACTGGTCTGCCTTATAGAGGCTTTTTATCCCTCAAGATAGTAATGTCTTGATCGTAAAGCTTCTGTACATTTTCAATCTCCAATTTGGTTTCCTGAGTCCTGATGTAATTCTTTAAATATTAGTGAGGAAAATGTCAAATCATCAAGTGTTGGTGATGAACTCTCCACGTTTAAATCTTAATTAAAAGGAGGAGGATTAGATATTTCATGGGTTAAATCATTTTTGAAAACATATGTAATGATATAATATTTAATTCATCTTGCAGTATTACTTTCCAAGCTACTGCTTGATTTATTTTGAATGGTCAAGTGAAGATGACTCTTTCCAGGAAAATTTATACTCTTTTGATAAAGGTACTTTTGATCTTTGTTTGAGATTCCTTTATTAACTTTTGAGCATGTTTTTTTCCTTGTTTAAGAACGTACTGTATTGTTAAATATAAATTTAACCTGAGGTAAATTAATTGGATTGTTTTTTCGGATTTGATGTCATATTTTTAATACTTAAATGTAACAAAAACTCGCAATAATAACCACAACTTAAACTCCCTCCCATTATCCGCCGAAAGAGTTTCAAGTAATTATTTCACAGATAGTAAAAATTACACATCAAAAATGTTAGAGAGAGTACCTGACTTTTTGCCTTTCAGAAGCTTCAAGAAAGCTCATTTGGTAAAATGTTCAACCATCACCAGACAATCGATGGTACTGCTGGCCCTTGAAAAATTTATGCAATCTATAGCATCTATTTGATAAAGACAATTCTTTTCAATCTTTATAAAGTAGGAGGTGTTTCTATCTGATAACTTGACTTTTATTAAATTTCTCGTAGACCAAACAAGTTATGCATGCATTTGTTACCACTCTGTAAAAAGAAAGATAAAAAATTATGGATTCGACTACATAATGATGGATATACTTTCTCATTTTTGCCAATTGATGTTGAAATACCTCTGCTAAGTGTACCAAAACTTTGAATGGTGCGATCAGAACCACAGTTTCCTCAGGCCTACAATACCAAAGCGTAGGGTTAATTGACAATAAATCTCAAAATTTCCTAAAAGTCTTTTATTCTGTTTACATTATTATTTTTCAACCCCAAAAGATAATTTTTCAAGGTTCTTTTAACCCTTCGTCAACGTCCTGCACATGGGTAAAGGCCTCAACCCTCAAAACTTGATTATTCTGCTCCTGGATTCTTTGCTCTGATACGGAAATTTCGTTATTTAATGAGAATTCAAAGGTTCACACCATGTATACATATCTTCATCCTGCAAGCTTTGTAGGATTTTATTCTTACCATACTCTTTTTCTTTTCCTTTGGTATTTAAATAGTTAATATCTACTTCGGGATAACTTGATATATAAGAGTCATTCACAAAACCGAAAATGAATTTATAGTTATTCAATAACAAATTTAGGTAACCGTCCGATTTTGTTATCGCATCCCAATAATATTTGTTATAGATTCAATAATTTTAACCTAAAGATAAAGGGAATTAAGTACACTCTTTTGTTACGAAGCTATTCAGTTCCTGTATATTGTGCAGAATCTTTTATTATTAATTTCATTCAAGTTAAAGATATATTCTTTAATTAAAAGTAAAAAATACCTCTCTATGACCGATGCTCAGTATCTTTTTGTATGAGATTACAAAAAAACAAATATATCAGATAACCAAAGGTCATATAAAATATACTATATATTATATTATATATATAATATTAATATATAATATATATATATATATATATTATATATATTATATATATATATATATATATTTATATAAATGGACCACGAAATAGGAAACAATACCGAATTGCAACTATAAATGCTAGCACATTCACCTGGGAAATCGAACCAGGAGTCACTGTAACATCCTGCAAGGGTTTTCGGAACACGGAGGTTCCTCGCGAGAGGGAGGTACAAAGGAGAAGGAGTAAAGAAATTACACGATGATCATGTGATGATCTACAAGGGAAGAGAGGAGAAAAAAATCACAGAGTGGCGATCATCATGAGACCAGAGATGTAGAGAAACGTAATGAATACAATGTTGGGAAGTGAAAGAATAATAGTGATGACCTTGAAAATAGAGGGAGTTACGATGAGCTCTATTCAAGAGTACGCACCACACCATAGAAGACCAATGGAAGAGAAGACAGATTTTAGAAACGACCTCCTACAGACTTATGATGCGGTGAGAGGAGAGAGGAAAATAATTATGGGCGATTTGAAAGCTCATGTAGGAATACGTAGACAAAAGGAGAAGACTGTTCTGGGAATGCATGAAGTGGGAGAGA
>SEYY01011932.1:0-30000 GCA_009176605.1 Armadillidium nasatum | reverse complement strand
TAGCTGTTTCTTTTTCTCGTGATCTTTCTTGGAAAGATCACATTGCCTCTTTTTCTAACCAAGCTTCTAAGAGGTTGGGTGTTCTGAGGCGCCTTCAGTATTTCTTCACTCCACCCCAGTTTCTTGCTCTGTATAAGGGTGTTGTTCGCCCCTCTATGGAGTATGCGTCACACATCTGGGGTGGTTCCACTCATACAGCTCAGGTGGTGTCTAGAGCTTTTCGTCTTATCAACTCTCCTGCTCTCACTAATTCTCTCCAATCTTCTTTCTGCCCGTCGAATTGTTGCGTCACTCTCTCTATACTATCGCTATTACAATGGACACTGCTCTTCTGAACTCTCTCGTCGCATACCTCCTCCACTGAGAAGGGCTCGTGCGATTCAACTTTCAACACAGTCTCATTCTTTCTCTGTCCAACTCTCTGACCCGAGACTTAACCGCTATGCTCTGTCCTACATGTACTCTTCTGATAAAGTCTGGAACACACTCCCTTCTTCTATTTTCCCAACTTCCTATGACTTACACACTCTCAAACGTTGCGTATCAGATCACGTCGGCCTTTAATTTGACCAGGTTCCGTCTTTCTCCCTAACTCTGATGGAATTTTAGTAGGCCTCTGGACTTTGCCTACCAGAGGTGAAATAAAAAAAAACAATAAAGATAATATATATATATATATATATATATATATATATATATATATATATATATATATATATATATATATATATATATATTATATATATATATTATATGGTGCTAGCAAAATATTTTAAACAAACAAAAGTTACAATTTTTTACAACATTTTGAAATTTTTAATTTTATTAATATAATATAGAAAAACTCCTTTGTTCCCTCACGGTCTTCTTTCTGTGCCTCCGTCGTCAGTTTCTTCTGGTTCTGATTTTATTAAAAACTTTGTTCTGCGCATGAAAGAACTAGACTATCGCATTCCTCCTCCTTTACATCCTACTTCGTTTATACCTTATATACCACGGGATCTCTTTACTTGTTCTCATGTCTATTTACGAGTTGACAGGATCAGACGACCTCTGGAAGCACCTTATCAAGGTCCTTTCAAAGTTCTGTTTCGATCCCCCAAGTGTTTTACCATCCTACTTCCTTCGGGTAAGCACGAAGTGGTCTCTGTAGACCGCTTGAAACCTGCTATTCTTCCTTCTACTGTTTCTCTTTCTCCTATTCCTTCTACTGTTTCTGTCACTCCTTCAACCATTTCCTCTGAGCAGCACATTTCTTTTCCACTCTCCTCTACCTCTCTTTCACCTCCTACTAGTTCTCCTTTGCCTTCAGCCCCTGCAACAATCTCTCTTGCCCTTTCATCTCTTACTTCTCTTGCTCCTTCCGACAAGCCTACAGTTTTACCTTCTACTACCCCTCTTCCTTCTATACAATCCCCTATGTTCCTTCGGTCAGGCAAGAAAGTCACATTTCATCCTCAACCATGCATCAAATACGTTTCAAGGTGGATCAAACCCTAGCAACCTCCAGTCTCGCCCTGGGTAGTGATGTGGTGCTAGCAATATATTTATAACATCTGATGTGGTGCTAGTAATATATTTATACATTTATATATTTAGTACTTTTTTGTTATTAACTAGGAACCTGCATTATTTAATCTATATTAAATTAATAAAATTAAAAATTTCAAAATGTTGTAAAAAATTATAACTTTTGTTTGTTTAAAATATATTCCATTTATATACCTTATGTTTGTTATCTTAAAACCAGACGTGTAAAATCCTAACTCGTTTTGTACTCATCATTTATAAAAGTGTTCAAATCTAAATTACATTTCTTACCATTTATAAACTAAGGATATCAATAATTATATTTCGTATTTTTTAAAATTTTCATAAACATTTAAAAATTAAGATTCTAACCTATATAATTATAAGCAGTAGACTCGTACATATTTTTAATTGGAGTCAACTATATTATTATTAATGTTAACAATTTTATGGCTACTGATTTATGAAGATATAATTTTAACACCAAAGACCCTCCTAAGCCATCATTGGTGACCATGGAACCGAACACCTTCAAGCCTCATGCGCCACGCCATTGTAATCATCTATTTTAACATACAAGAAGCTTTGTAATAACATTTGAAGAGGCTAGCAATAATAAATATAAGAAGCAAACCATTTATTCAACGGGCACCATATGGCATTACAAAGTCTCTTCATATATATATATATATATATATATATATATATATATATATATATATATATATATATATATATATATATATATATATATATATATATATATATATATATATATATATAAGAAAAAGGGCCCAAATGTCTCTCTTACACGTGCACGCACACGTGTGCGTGTGTGTTCGCGTGTGAGTAGAAGAGCCCTTATACGCTTTTACATGATTCAGTGTGTTAACCATAAAAATAACGATAAAATTTAGTAAATAAAATTGTTTACAAAATTGTTTTACATTTTTTAAGAGATATAAAATAATTTATTATTGAAAGGTTTGAAAATAAATTTTAATTTTAAAGTTATATCTTAAAACAAATATAGAGATTTTAATATGAAATAGAAATAAAAGTTATAGTAGCTTGAAAGAAATATAGAAAATGCAATGTATAAGTTTTAAAATAATTTTAAAAAGTTGTCGCTTGAAAAGAAACATAGAAAAATGTAATATAGAATAATTTTAAAAATAAGCTTGAAGAAAACGCAATGAATATCCAAGAACATGTGTACTGCAACATGGGGTTATTAAAGAAACAAGTCATGAAATGAAAGTTATATAATGTAATATTAAGTAAATGATGTCTTCACTCGTATAATAATCATATTAATTAAGGTAATGCTTTATTATGAAGTAAGAATTTTCATTTATAAATACATTAAGTATTGTTATAGAACGACGTTGTGGATATTAAACATTTGGGTCAGGTATTGCTATAGGTTACGTAGTAATCAGTCAATGTGATTATGACTTCATAGACACATGGTCTCCTTTAGAACTTTGGTTATAGTGAGTTAAAGTAAGTCAGTATGTAAATATAGTGAGTCAAAAACATGAAATATCAGGAATTGATTGGATAAAATACAAACAATCACGTAGCTATGACGTCATAGACATAAGATTTTGTGCTTACTTTCAGTAAATATAAAAGCATGTTAACTATTGGGGGAAAAAGAAATCCAATTAGTTAAGAAAAATAAAAGTTAGATGACTTGTAATTCAGGTCAGAACTTGAAAGCAATACGTTCAAAGAAATGGTGTAACGTCATAAGAATTTACGGTCGTAATGTCACAAGCATAAAATCATATGATTATAATAACTCAAATGCATAGTAATAAAGAAAATGTTTGACGTCACTATATTTACATTCGCATTTGAAAATATGATGATGTTAGGTATTAGTAAATATACAATGTTACTAGATTTCACTAAAAAGTGGATAACTGTTAATATTTAGAAATGTCTCTAAAACTTTTAATTGAAATACTGTGTTTATGTAATGTGAAAGCACGATTTTATATATATCATCATGATATGAGGATTATGAAGTTTTAGTGCGACATCACAGGTACAAATCAGGTTTAGATGCTCTGAGTATACGAATATAATTTGCTATGAGGAAAAATATACATGATGATTTACTATTTTATGTATGGTTACACAATCGTATAATTTCCTATTGTGAAATTTCTTACAAGGTATGTATACACTTCTATATAAAATAAAATAATTTTAAGTTACAAATATATAATAAGGTGACATGTGATGCTATCCATGATAAAAATCAAAAAATCAATGATTTTTTTGATTTTTTTGATTTTTTTGATTTTTTTGATTTTTTTAAAAAATAATAAAACTTTTTTTTTATTTTGTCATATTTTTTTATACATAATGATACAACAGATATATTAGTTCCTTCTTACTGTGTTAAAAAACTTTAAAGTAGTTTATATATTAGAAATATAAATTCCTTAATATTTGGTTCAAGATTTCATATAGGGTAATACAAGAATCTGATCTTCATTAATATAATTTATCCAATATAGAACTGTTAGAGTTTAGAATTCCTAATATATATTCAATCAAATCTTCAACAAAATTTTATTGAGCTTTAATCTAATGCAATTTGAGGTTATAGACAAAAGAGAAAACAGAAAAGACAATTCCTTTTAATTTTCAATCATTTAAATTTTTATACAACATTATAAGAAAACAATATTCCTCTATATAAATTATAAAAGAAAGAAAATTTAAGCACTTTTGATGCATAATCATTAATCCATAAATTAAATACATAACTTGCAAAATATATATATATATATATATATATATATATATATATATATATATATATATATATATATATATATATATATATATATATATATATATATATATATATATATATATATATATATATATATATATATATATATATATATATATATATATATATATATATATATATATATATATATATATATATATATATATATATATATATATATATATATTACAATCAATGTTGATTCCTCTAGAAAGTGCTGAAAACTTATATAAAAGTGCACAAACTCTAAAATGAACATTATTCGAAAAGTCATATCAGAATGCATAGTGTGTAAAAAATACAACAGTTTTGCATTCAATTATCCTCGCTTCACAAATTTTTCAAAAGCTCAAGTGGAACTTTTTCGACCATATAAGAATGTGGGTATAGATTATACCAAACATTGGTGGGTGAAAGTAAAAGGCTCACCTCAATCTCAAAAAATGTATATCTTAATTTATACATGTCTTAGCATAAGAGCTATTCATTTAGATTTGGTTCCTGATATGTCTTCAGAATCATTTGTAAAATCATTTCAACGTTTTGTAAATCTCTATGGAGTGCCAGATGCAGTTTATAGTGATAACGCACGTTCCTTTATACAAGGCGTGAATTCATTCGAGTCATTTGTGGTTTCAGAGAATGGAAAAGAGTTTCTTCGTAAAAATCAGATAAAACATCATCGTGTACCACTTTACAGTCCATGGACTGCTAGCCTTTGGGAGAGAATGGTTGAAAGTCGTCAAAAGCTGTCTACTGAAGACAATTGGAAGATCTTCTGTCGAATATTTCAGCTTTATAACAACTCTCTCAGAAATAACTGATGCTATAAACTCTCGTCCTCTGACATATACTTCGAGTTCAAATGATGTGATACCTCTCACACCAAATTGCTTTTTAAAACCACATTCCAAAACAAGTATGGTAATAAGAAAAGAAGATAATTCTGATCTTATGGCGATGTCTCCGTCATCGTCTCGAAATGCTTTGATTAAAGCCCTAAAAAAATCATCTGATAAATTTGAAGATTTTAGAACAAGGTGGTACGAGGAATATCTATTGAGCCTTCGAGAGACCTGTCGAGATTTATATCAAACCAGATGGGATAATCTGGTTAAGGTCGACGATGTAGTGCTGATCCGCAGTCCTGTAAAAGACAGACCATTTTGGCAAATGGGAATCGTCACTAAATTGATGTATGGAGATGATGGAAAAGTTCGATCAGTCTTCGTGAAAGCACCAGGAGGACAAATCAGTCTATATCCTGTCAAACATTTGTATCCCCTGGAACTATCTTTAACCCACAGTGGGTCATCTCAACCATCTTCTACTTCAACCGGATCAATGCCTTCGTCAGCTATATCCTCAACGCCTGGGACATCTGCTCAGCCTACCACTTCAATATCCCGTCATTCAATGGGAACACCTTCGGGAACTGTCAGACCAGTTCGGAAAGCAGCTGTGACTGCAAGAGGACACTTCAGAGAAGAAGACTCTGACTCCGAATCTGAATAAAAGTTAAAATTCTCCGAGGTTGTAAGTATATTTAAAAAGAAAATGTAAGTACAAATCTTTAATTTTTTCTTTTGATGACTCCACCCAAAAGGGCTGGAGCCATCCCTCCCCCCGGAGTATTTAAGAATTAAAATATTTAAATAGCTATAAAAAAAATAATATAGCTAAAATCTAAAATTACCTAGCACAAAAAGTAAAATGGCAAGTTGCTATAGTTTGTAAAAACAGTTCTCATTCTGATATTATATAGATCAGTTCTCAAGTCAATTCCGTAAAGGAAAGTTCTATTAAAACTGTCGATTAAAAAGTTTCAATTTTGAAGTTGTAACCAAAGGTTCTCTAAAGATTTAATACATTTCAAAAATCGAATAGTTTTATAATTTAACTCATTCGATATATTTTTCTTTAAAAGAGTTGAATTGTGAAACTGCAACAGTCGAATGAACAAAACTTAACTTCTCTGAGAGGAACACGGATACAAGCATTTCGTCTTCTCCTGAGAAACTAAATGTTTCTCAAAACAAAACAATCAAAGTCATTTTTGTTTATGTAAGTTTTTTATATCAGTGTTCTTTCTTGTTGAAGTTCTTTTTGTTCCTATTTAAAACTAAATTTTGTTCTTTGTATACTTTTACAGAGACACTCTTTCGATGATCAAGTGCTATTTTCTGCAAATTTTGGAGAGATTACATTCGACTGATTTCGACTAAATTTAAAAATTTAAAAAAATAATCTCCTATAAATTCTGCAAATAAACATCTTTTTTAATAATAGCTTTCTTTAAAATCCTAAATTTTTATAATATATATATATATATTTGAGATGGCATACGCATTCGCATCTTCATCAAAATTGACAACCGCATCCGCATCTGCATTCGCACTTTCGAAAATTCAGCATCCGCATCCGCACTTGACGAAAATTCTATATCCCCATCCGCATCCGCAAATGAGAAAAAATGACATTAAATCCATCACCAATATATATATATATATATATATATATATATATATATATATATATATATATATATATATATATATATATATATATATATATATATATATATATATATATATATATATATATATAAGGTAAGGTAATTTGTTAAAAATGATAGATGTTTACTGACTTTTATTGATATTTATTAATTTTTACTCATATAATTTAATAATTTATATTTAAATATTATTATTATTGTGAATGGAGAAAGAGCTTGGTTGAGAGAGCTGAACGAAGTATGCTGAGATGGTTTGGACATGTTTGCAGGATGAATGAAGAGAGATTGGCTAAAAAGGTATTTGTTTCAGAAGTGGAGGGTGTAAGAGATAGGGGGAGACCGAGGGGAAGCTGGATGAGTAATTCAGGGAGCTGTTAAGGGATAGAGGAAAGAATTGGGAGGAGGGTGTGCGGTTGACAGAGGATAGGAATGAATGGAAAAGATTTGTAAAGGGGTGAATATTTGGATGGATGTGGCCTGCGATAGTACCACCCCACAATTGTGGGAAAGGTTGTAAGTAAAAAAAAAAAATAAAAAAAATTAAAAAAAATTATTTTCAAATTATTATTATTATTATTATTATTATTATTATTATTATTATTATTATTATTATTATTATTATTATTATTATTATTATTATTACTTTTTAAGTATTCAATTTTTTCTACACGAAAAGGTATTGAGAAACCGTGACAGAAAGCTTTTTTAGAACTAAGAAGTGACGTTTCGTATGCATTTTGGAAACAGTATTTCCCCCGTGTGTTTCATAGCACAGGTAAATGTATTTTCTTGTTCAAGTTCAAATTTATAGAACCCTCATAGCTGTAATTTTTGTTGAATATAAACACATATGTTCTCCTTAAGGGAAATGCTGCTTTTAACTAATTAAGCATCGTAGTATCTTTTCATAATCTGAGAGACCAGCACAGGTACTGGAAAATCTGTAAGCCTGTGTCCATGCCCGGCCCACTGGCTGGTATGGGCGGGAAGAATAACTTAAAATATTAACCTGCGACACAGAGTATGCTAACGTACCGGTATGGACGGCCTGGACGATATTTTTAAAAAAAAAAAAAAACTGACGGGTAAGAGATCAACACAAATGATCTAGTTATGCTTTTAATATTTGTGTAAGTTAATCTCAATTTTTGTCATTATAATCTCCCAAATGCACTGTGACTAACAGTAATTGTTCCATAAACATTCCCGTTGTACAAGAGAACACTTGAGACTACTGTTAGAACCATTGAGAAACCATTGCCATTTTGCTAGACTATACGGGGTACAACCAAATTCGATGAGAAGACCCTAGATATCATGACGGTAAAAAAAAAAAAAAAAAATTTCTCTCTGATTAGTGTTCCATCAAAATTGCAGAAATATTACTTTTGCTGAGCAGTGAAGTAGATGTTTTTCCTTCAGCCCGGAGGTTAATAACTAAGCTGTATCAGTATGTTCGGTACGTACGTATTTATAATAAAATCTGTGGAAGGGGGCAATTCACGCACTAAGTCATTCAGTTGCTGTTGAAGCAGCTAACGGGCTGATAACCGATCGGTATCAAATATTGTGGCATTTTTAAAAAAAACAACCTTTATGAATGAAGTTGATTCTGTTGATAAAGAATACACTTCTGTTTTGAATAAAACATATTTCATTTGACATATACTTTTTGAAAATGTTAAAATCTGCATAATGTATATATTGATACAATTGTCATAAAAAATATTACTTGTTGTGTGTACTTTTAGTTCTAAATTTCCATTAAAGAATATCGATTGGGGCAGAATATGAGTGGGCTTCAAAAAAACATTTTATAAATCACGGGCGGGCCAAAATCGATATAAAAAAAAAATCACGGGCGGGTGGGCTCAAAAACATTTTTAAAAATCAAGAGCGGGAATGGGCGGCTTATATAAGAAGATCAACGGGTAAAGGCTGGTGCGAGTGTATATATATATATATATATATATATATATATATATATATATATATATATATATATATATATATATATATATATATATATATATATATATATATATATATATATATATATATATATATATATATATATCGACGACAGGATCGGATCATGTGAAGAGAACTAAATGCAAGGACGACAGGACTAGCCATCCGGCCTTGTGATTTCTCTGTCAACGGCTTGTAACTACTCCAGAACCAGCATTGGGAAACCATTGCTCGGAGAAGCGCAATCTTTTGAAGACCCCTGGGAGAGAGTGTTTGGAGGTTGGTTTGAGAACGATGCTGGTCCTACTGAAAGGGTGAAAACCCTACCTGAAGAGTCTGGATAGGACTCATGGACCGGCATGGGGACCGGCGAGCCGAAGAACTTGATCTTTTGGAGGGCTCTGGGAGAACTTCTTCAAGCAGATGGGGAAAGATGCTGGTTCCACTGACAGGGTGAAAACCCTTCTTGGGAGAGGATATAGATATAGATATAGATAGATATATATATATATATATTATATATTATAATTATTATAAAAATCAATATATATATATATATATATATATATATATATATATATATATATATATATATATATATATATGTGTGTGTGTACTTACGCCAGCCAGCTTTTTTTAAGCTGACTGGCGACTGGCGTAAGTGTTCTCAATTGTGTATTAATAAATAATGAATTGGGATACGACCAAACCTTTCTTTCAAATGGCGTTGATTCCTATAGTAATCTTTTTATAAATCTGAATAATAAAACGATTTTTTTTAATTATTTTAAATGATTTGAATAATGTTAAGATCAAACAAATCAGTGATTCATCATGATTATTAACACATGAAAAAAGTGGCTGTCAAGCCATCGAGAGACGGACGGGACCAAGCCACAGATTTTATTCTAAATATATCTATGAGAAATTTATAAGACGGATGGTTTTAAATTTAGGGTAAATAACAAAATTAAAAATTTATCAAAATATAACATGAGTGATAAAAAGGATTCTTCTCGTATATATAATATATATATATATATATATATATATATATATATATATATATATATATATATATATATATATATATATATATATTATATATATATATATATATATATATATATATATAAATTTAAATTGAAAAAAAAAAATTTAATTTATTTTATTTTATTTTATTTTATTTTATTGTAAATGAATTTTATTTGATTTCATAATTTGAATATGATTTTAAATATTATTTGGAAACTTCTTTAACTGGCAACTATGGTTCTGAGGTAATTGTATTCAGTTAGGTGAATTATGAGGAGAGACCGGTTGGAACTGAGATTGAATATGCAAGTTTTAAGAATACTTTGAATAAATTTGGTACTGGATTTGTTTGAGCCTTAAAATATTTGAGTGGTTTAATAAATAAAATATCTAAATCTTGATCTAAGTCACATTAGAAACAAATCCGTCACTTACAGCTTCCCAAAGTGGTGGCAGAAGTGAGATGTTTCTCGCTACAATAAAAATTTAATAAAAGATAAAAACAAAGAAATATGGCATCAAATGGTCATGTGATTATTTCTATGCCATCAGACACTGCCACAAATGGCAGCCAGGGGTTCTCAGAACATAGTAACTCACCCAATCAAGGCATAAGATCTTTTGATTTGAATTATCAAAACCACAGACTTAATGAATTAACCACTCACGGCACAGATAACTTACCATATCAAAATAATATAGGAATAGGTACCAGACAATGGTATATAGAGCCAATAACAGAAGAGCATAAACAATTACAGCTATTAAGCCAGTTAAACTTTCCACCCTATAATGACAATGAGAAACAACGCTGGCTTAAACACATAGAATTTCTTTTTACAGCAAATAATATTACTTTATCCTCCGTGAAGTATCGAGCAATAACAAAGCTTATACCCAAAGAAATAATAGTGAATTACCTGACACTATTGATTCTGATCCAAATGCATTTGAAATAATCAAAAAACAATTATCAACAAAAAGGTATTATCAGATGGGTAGTGAGTACAGATGTTGCTCGCAACGAATAAAATTAAATTTCAAGAAGTATTGGGCCATAATACATACGATCATATTAAAAAGACAACCTGAGATGCTCAAAGAAATATTATACCATCAGTGGTATCCTACATTGGTCATATCTGCAAGACTTTACGTAAAACACTCGAAAGACATTGTAGAATTAGCAGAAATTGTAGAAGAAGCAATGAAAGATAATCCATCCGCAGGAATGAAAATAAATACATTTCAAACTTTGCCAATCCTGCTTACTAGTCTGCATATTCAGATATTGCGCCTGTTACACAAAATGAAATGGTTCAAATGCAGGAAAGCATTCAGACAAGTTCGTGAAAAAAGAACATCGCTCGGCCCTACAAAGGGCCCAGGAAAGAGCGTGGGAACCGGCTGTGCCCAAATCATCAATATATCGATCGATTAATCGACCCTCGATCTCGGATCCCTTACTACTCTTCTAAGAAAGATCACGAAAACAGAGACACCGACGGACGTTTCCCAAAAGACAGACGAAGGTTTAAGTTGTATATTTTAGAAGATGTCATAAGTGAGAGATGGAGGAACTGAATTTTTTGACATGGAAAATCTTATTTTCTCTGTCCCAGGAAAAAGAGGTCATTAAGGTCATGTCAAAACTGCCATTAGGAGTCTTTCAAACTGTGAAAATAAGAACGTGATTATGCTAAGGTCTTGAAAACAGACAGATCAGGGCTGGGGAGCAATTTTCAGCTCCGGCTTCGCCTTGTTTTAAAGATACTTTATATTCCAGAAATCAGCCCAAATGTAATTCCGCGGCAGTGGGACTCAAAACTTCACTCTTATATAATATTTTGAGCTGGACACAACTTTGTTCGCACAATGTAAGGTCCCATTTTTTTAACCAATACAAACAAATTTATAAAGCAAAATGTACTCTTCATCAAAAGAAATAAACAATAATTTTATTCAAAAGTTACTGTACAAGCAACATTCTGAATTATTTTTGGGTAATATGGAATCGCCTTTAAGGCATTTATTTGGCTTTGATGATATATCTATTTTTTCCATAACAGACAAAGCATGAGATATATCAAGCTTAAAATTAGCAATAGGTAGATAGTCGTTTAATATCTATTTTTACTTTAGTTCGACGGCATTTGGTTTTCAGATCAAGAACTTTTCATAAGCTGTTTCATTCTCAAGTTTTAAAGAGGATGATGATGTTAAAGGTTGGTTTTCAATAAATTCATTAATTACATTAAGTGCTTGGCATTTTTCACTTCCTTCTTTTTGAGTTGCTGATTATTTTGAAGTATTATATTGCTCCATTCAAATTGCTACATTAATCAATGCTATCTTTCCTCAACTGGCATGTAGATCATTCAGCATAATCCAGTACATAGAATCAACATAGATTGCACCAAGTAATACTTCAATATTAAGAGAACTTCCTCCCTTTTTTTCCATTGACTCTTTAACTGCATCTCCAATTGTTCTACCGATTTGAGAAAATGTCAGCATGTTTTTTTTTTTTTTTTTTTTTTTTTTTTTTTTTTGGCTTCAAGCCCTTCAACTTCACACAACTGAAAATCAGTCATTGTTATGTCTGGATGAGCCATTTCAATTAATGTATCTTTAGTTCTAAAAGACACCTAATCATTAAGTAACTACTGTCCCACCTAGTTTCTTGGTCTAAGATACGGTAGCAACTTTTCCAACTTTATGTTTAAATATAGCTTCAACTTTTGGCAGGGTTGGTGATTTTTTTGATTTTTTAAAAAAAATCAAAAAAATCAAAAAATCAATGAATTTTGATTTTTTTGATTCTTTTGATTTTTTTTTATTTTTTTAAAAAATAATAAAACTGTTTTTTTTTATTTGTTTTATTTTGTCATATTTTTTGATACATAATGATATAACAGATATATTAGTTCCTTCTTACTGTGTTAAAAAACTTTTAAAGTAGTTTATATATTAGAAATATAACTTCCTTAATATTTGGTTCAAGATTTCATATAGGGTAATACAAGAATCTGATCTTCATTAATATAATTTATCCAATATAGAACTGTTAGAGTTTAGAATTCCTAATATATATTCAATCAAATCTTCAACAAAATTTTATTGAGCTTTAATCTAATGCAATTTGAGGTTATAGACAAAAGAGAAAACAGAAAAGACAATTCCTTTTAATTTTCAACCATTTAAATTTTTATACAACATTATAAGAAAACAATATTCCTCTATATAAATTATAAAAGAAAGAAAATTTAAGCACTTTTGATGCATAATCATTAATCCATAAATTAAATACATAACTTGCAAATATATATATATATATATATATATATATATATATATATATATATATATATATATATATATATATATATATATATATATATATATATATATATTATATATATTTGCAAGTTATGTATTTAATTTATGGATTAATGATTATGCATCAAAAGTGCTTAAATTTTCTTTCTTTTATAATTTATATAGAGGAATATTGTTTTCTTATAATGTTGTATAAAAATTTAAATGGTTGAAAATTAAAAGGAATTGTCTTTTCTGTTTTCTCTTTTGTCTATAACCTCAAATTGCATTAGATTAAAGCTCAATAAAATTTTGTTGAAGATTTGATTGAATATATATTAGGAATTCTAAACTCTAACAGTTCTATATTGGATAAATTATATTAATGAAGATCAGATTCTTGTATTACCCTATATGAAATCTTGAACCAAATATTAAGGAAGTTATATTTCTAATATATAAACTACTTTAAAGGTTTTTTAACACAGTAAGAAGGAACTAATATATCTGTTATATCATTATGTATCAAAAATTATGACAAAATAAAACAAATTAAAAAAAAAAGTTTTATTATTTTTTTAAAAAATCAAAAAAATCAAAAAAATCAAAAAAATCAAAAATATCAAAAAAATCAATTGATTTAATCAACTGATTAAATCAATTTGATTTAATCAATGCCAACCCTGACTTTTGGTGTTCTTAAAGTCACAGCATTTTGACGTAAATTAACTATAAGAGTATGGACATGTCCTTTCTAACATCTCTAATAGCGAGCTGTAACATATGTTTAGACATCGCATGTGTTCTATTTTTACAGCAGTGAAAGCAGATTCCCATCTTTATTTAATTCCGTTTCCAAACCACTTTTACGATTTTCTGGGTCAGTGATACAAATTTCGGGTTCACAATTTAAATTCGTATTTTCCTATTTCAGACTGGTCTACATTGAGTTTATCTATTGCAATTATCATGTTGAATGCATTATCCGTCACAACTGCTAAAACTTGCTCTTATGTAAGATCAAACTCTTTGAGAACTTCAACTAGATTTTTTATAAATTCTTATGTATGTTGTGCTTGCGTTTCTCGAGCTGCTAAAGTACTTGTTATTTCGTTATTTGCGTTGGTTTATTGGACATTTTTTTGCAAAATAATTTATTCTATGTCTATTACAAGCATCCACTTTTAAGAAAAAAATTTCCTATGGAGCATTTGTTTCAGCACTTTTTTCTGCCCTTCAGCTTCACTTCTCATAATTTTTATGACATACATTTCCATAGAAAAGTCTAACTTTTTTTTCTGATTCTCTCTTTAATCCAGTAAATGCTGGAAAGGAAAATAATTTTACGGGTACTCCTTCATTTACCACCATTTGGTTAATATGCGTTTTAAATTTTTCAGCTGTCATTGACATCATCACATTTTGAATTGTTAGAAATTTTGAAATAGAAAATTGTATACATGAAGTGCTTTGGGTAACTGGTGTAACCTTATTTTGGTTTTCTTCTATTATTTTAAAGATTTCAGGATGTTGCCTTTGCAAATGGCGTATTAAATTAGATGTATTATTTTCAATCCATAGATGACTTCATTTATTGCAACTTGGCAAAGCAAAATATTTTCTTCAATTTTACTTTTTTTTTTAAATATTTCGATACTGATGATTTATTACTTTGCCTGGTTTTCATTGTGAAAATGTTACTTAAAAATCAATTTTAAAGAAATTTTTAATTATTTCATATTGCTGTACGCCTTCATTACTACCTACTACTGTATTAATTATTATACAATTTGCCTAATATATATATATATATATATATATATATATATATATATATATATATATATATATATATATATATATATATATATATATATATATATATATAATATATATATATATATATATATATATATATATAAGGGAAAATGTAGGAAAAGGGGTGAGAATGAGGGATCATGATGGTATGTGGGATGAAAATGTGTTGATGTATGCGGATGATGTGGTACTTTTGGCTGAAACACATGAAAATTTGAAACTATTGGTGGATGAGTTTGTAAAGAGTTGTGATGATTTGGGTTTAAGAGTAAATGCGGGTAAAAGTAAAGTGCTGTGGATGAAAAATGGGGAGGGAGGAGAGAGGGGTGTGGTTGAGGGAGATTAAAGTAGGTAGGGAGAAATTGGAGATAGTCACTGTATTTAAGTATCTGGAGGTGATTTTTGGAGAGGCTGATGTAAGTACGAAAGATGAAGTTGGTCATAGAATAAGAGAAGGGGAGAAGGTGTTAGGCGGTTTGAGGGATATTTGGGATAGAGGAAGGTTACCAAGGGAGATGAAAGTGAGAATTTTTGAGGGATGCTGTATACCGGTGGTTATGTATGGGAGTGAAGTATGGAGGTTGAACACTAGAAAGAGGAAAAAAATAGAAGTTTTCGAAATGAAAGGTCTGAGAGCGGCTTGTGGAGTTAGTAGAAGAGATAGAGTCAGGAATGTTAGAATAAAAGAAATGTGTGGATGGAGAAAGAGCTTGGTTGAGAGAACTGAACAAAGTATGCTGAGGTGGTTTGGACATGTTTGTAGGATGAATGAAGAGAGATTGGCGAAAAAGGTATTTGTTTTAGAAGTGGAGGGTGTAAGAGATAGGGGGAGACCGAGGGGAAGTTGGATGAGTAATGTCAAGGAGCTGTTAAGGGATAGAGGAAAGAATTGGGAGGAGGGTGTGCGGTTGACAGAGGATAGGAATGAATGGAAAAGATTGGTGAAAGGATGAGTGTTTGGATGAGTGTGGCCTGCGATAGATATCACCCCACGATTGTGGGAAAGGTTGTAAGTTAATAATATAATAATATAAATATATATATATATATATATATATATATATATATATATATATATATATATATATATATATATATATATATATATATATATATATATATATATATAGTGTGTGTGTGTGTGTGTGTGTGTGTGTGTATGTGGTGATATGAGATATGAAGAGAATAAAGTTTAATTAAAGCAAAATAAAAACAGGCTATGGGAAAAAAATCACAATTCACAGTGAGAAGTAACGAATTACAATATAAAATTAAAAAGGATGAAGATAAAATAATAAATGCTAATATGAAAGCATAATACATTCAGAGCTGGGAGCTGCTTCCTTTTTTGGGCTCTAGCTCCACCCACAATCCTAGAAATGGATCTGACTCCAGCTCAGCTAAAATTTTCGGCTCCGGCTTCCCAGCCCTGGGACAGATCCCCGAGGAATACCACTATTAATAAATTTAAAGGAAGAACTGTAGCAGTCTACAACAGCTGCTATAGAACAATCGGAAAGAAAATTAGAGAGGATAAATCCAGAAAGAGGGAAGTTTAAAAATCAAAGATTTGGGCAACACTCTACCGGAGGCTTTCGATATGTCTAGCGCGACACCCAAAGGTTTACTGAAATCCCGAAGAGAGGAGGACTGAGAGGTTAGAGAGAAGGGAAAGAAAATCGCAGCGAACTTTTTTTTTATGAAAACCATACTTGCGATCAGAGATAAGATTATAAGATCTTTCCAACTCTTAACAAGAAACTTTAGAAAGAACGGAGGTTGAAGAAATGGGACGGTAGCTGAAGGGTTGGAGAGGTCTCCCCCTTTTCAGCACATGCTGAATGAGAGAACGTTTTCTGAGAAAAGGGAAGGTTGAAGCACAAAGACAGAGAAGAAATATTTTGCCAAAGCAGGGTGCAAGCTAAAAAAGCACAAATTTTGAGAACCACATGAGGGATACCATCAGAAAAGTACGATTTCTTAATATAAAGCCAAGAGAGAGCAGAAAAGACTTCTTTAAAAATAATTACAATTTTAGACAAAAATGAGTGGGGGGGGGGTTGAAGAAGGAGGTATAGCTCCGAAATCATCTAAAGTTGAATTAGTGGCAAAAGTCTAGAGCAGTATGAGCAAAAAGTTGTTTTTGAAGAAGGTAAAACGGCAATTGTGCTGAAAAAAAATACTTGTGGAGGGAAAGAAGAAGCAAAGTTAGAGTTGATATGTTTTGCAAACTGCCTGAAAGAGGGAAAGGAGCCAGAAAAATTCCTTCATTTTGTTTTGAGAAATGAGTTTTTGGTATTACAAAGAACAAGAACAGATTTTTTTACGAATTATCAGAAGTTTGAAAACAACAGTAATTTCTGAAGGCAGCTTTCCTGCGGCAAATAGCATGAGAATGAGCAGAGCTAAACCAAGGTTTGTAAGGCTTAGTAGTAAGGAAAGCTTATAGAATGTTGTCTCCATGCCACAGTGAATCACCTCAGTCACGCGCTCTGCACAAGTATAAGGACCCTTTCCACGGAAGCGATAATCATTCCACAGGAAATCAAATAAAGTACGACTGAAAGTTTGACCAGCTTAGGCACCGAAATGTCACCAACGTTTCCTCGAAATACGCAGGAGTCTTTCTTGCGGAAGAATTGAAAATATAGAAGAGTATACAGAGATAAGAATAAAAAAGCGTTTTGGATGGAGAATTGAAAGGCCCGTTCACCAGCTGTATCATGAAAATTAGAAGAAAGTCATTGGCGGCGGTGAACATTGAAATCATCTAATATGAAAGGAGAAAAGAAAATGTTTTCTGTTTTGGAGTTTAGAGAGTGAAAGTATTTAGGATAGTCAGTAAATTAGGATAAATAAAAAGAACAAATGAATTTAGACGTTGAATGGCAAAAGAGTTTTACCCTCAAGGTTGAAAATCAGAACTCCAGATTAAAGACACGAGAGTAAAAAAAAAACGTAAAGGACATATGCATAACAACCTCCTTCGACTAAAAATTGAAGAGACAGTAAGAGGAAACGGAAAATGATTTGTTATTAGTACGGTCAAGCACCTGAGTTTCTGTCAAGAATAATAACACGTTTGGTCTAAAAGAAGAGAGGTGGTGTTCAACAAAATGGAAAATATATTGAACACCGCGAATGTTGCAGAAAATAATGAAGAAAACTGACCATGCTCTAGGGTAAGTCGGACGCAAAGTCTTGGTGTACCCAACCCTATATAACCTATCAATAGTTTTGTTTAGGAACGTAACTAAAAAATAACTAGGTGTATTACAGATAGCAGAAAACCTATATTTTATGGTCATTGAATATTTTCAATCTTGTTTCAACTATCATGAGTTCAGTAAAAAAAAAAGAAAAAAATTGGAATTGGTATCGGTATCAGAAAATTTAAAGGTATTGGTATTGTATATCAGTATATATAATATATATATATATATATATATATATATATATATATATATATATATATATATATATATATATATATATATATATATATATATATATATATATATATATATATATATATATATATATATATATATATATATATATATATATATATATATATATATATATAGTATATATATATATATATATATATATATATATATATATATATATATATATATATATATATATATATATATATATATATATATATATATATATATATATATATATATATATATATATATATATATATATATATATATATATATATATATATATATATATATATATATATATATATATATATATATATATATATGTATATATATATATATATATATATATATATATATATATATATATATATATATATATATATATATATATATATATATATATATATATATATATATATATATATATATATATATATATATATATATATATATATATATATATATATATATATATATTATATATATATATATATATATATATATATATATATATATATATATATATATATATATATATATATATATATATATATATATATATATATATATATATATATATATATATATATATATATATATATATATATATATATATATATATATATATATATATATATATATATATTATATATATATATATATATATATATATATATATATATATATATATATATATATATATATATATATATATATATATATATATATATATATATATATATATATATATATATATATATATATATATATATATATATATATATATATATATATATATATATATATATATATATATATATATATATATATATATATATATATATATATATAATAATATATATAAAAAAAAAAAAAAAAAAAAAATATAATATATATATATATATATATATATATATATATATATATATATATATATATATATATATATATATATATATATATATATATATATATATATATATATATATATATATATATATATATATATATATATATATTACCGGTATATATTTCCATTGACATATATTGCAAACTTAAAAATTATTAAATAAAAAATATATACATCACCAATAACAGTTGGGATTATGGGAGACTTCGACCTAAGTAGATATTTGTTCGTGTGCCATGCATTTGCATTTTCAGTGGTTTTTATTACCATATATATATATATATATATATATATATATATATATATATATATATATATATATATATATATATATATATATATATATATATATATATATATATATATATATTTTATTTCACCTCTGGTGGGCAAAGGCCAGAGGCGAAAAAAAAATTTCACCAGAGTTAGGAAAAAATTGGAAACCTGGTCAAATTAAAGACATGTTCCGATACACGACGTTTGGAGGTATGTCATAGGAAGTTGGGAAAATAGATGTAGGGAGTGTGTTCCAGACTTTACCAGTAAAGTACATGTAGGACTGAGCATAGCGGTGCTAAGTCTGGGGTCAAAGGGTTGGGTAGAGAAAGGATGAGACGGAGTAGAAAGACGTCTCGCACGAGCCCTTCTTAATGGAGTAGGTATGCGACAAGAGAGTTCAGAAGAGCAATGTTCATGTAAAGAAGTTCTGAAGGCGCCTCAGAACACCCAATTTCTTAGAGCTTGTTTAGAAAGAGAAGTAATGTGATCTTTCCAAGAAAGATCACGATAAAAAAAGGACCAAGAATATTAAGGAGAGACGAAGGTTTGAGTTGTGAGTTTTCAAAGAAGGTATCTTAGTTGTGTGGTAGATTGTGTCGAGTAGAGAGATGGAGGAATTGAGTTTTTGAGGCATTGAAAACGACCATGTTTTCTCTTATTTGAAATGCGAGATAGATCAGATGTTAGTGGCTCCAAGGCCACCCTCCTTGCGTCTATAAACTTTTGTTGGGAAGGGCGCTTTTCAAATTGAAAAGAGTAATGAAGGGGGGGAGTCATCGGCATTTGAGTGAATAGGAGATGAAGTAATAGAGAGAAGGTCATTAATGAAAAGCAGAAAAAATGTTGGAGATAGGACAGAATTGAGGAACACCACTATTAATAGATTTAAAGGAAGAACAGTGGCCGTCTACAACAGTTGCTATAGAACGACCAGAATGGAAATTAGAGAGAAGATCACAGAGAGAAGGATAGATACCGAAAGAGGGAAGTTAAGAAATCAAAGCTTTGTGCCAAACTCTATCGAAGGCTTTCGATATGTCCAGCGCGATAGCAAAGGACTCACCAAAATGCCGAAGAGCGGAGGACCAAGAGTCAGAGAGAAGTGAAAGTTCACCAGTAGAGCATTTCTTACGAAGCTGTACTGGCGATCAGAGATAAGATTAGAAGAATTGAAATGTTTCCAAATCTTCCTGTTAAGGATATACTCGTATATATATATATATATATATATATATATATATATATATATATATATATATATATATATATATATATATATATATATATATATATATATATATATATATATATATATATATATATATATATATATATATGCGTAGAAAAAAATGGTCGTTTTCAATGCCACCAAAACTCAATTCCTCCATCTCTCTACTAGACACAATCTTTCACACAACTATAACATATTTGAAAACACCCAACTCAAACCTTCAACTCTCCTTAATATTCTCGGTGTTTCCTTTTCTAGTGATCTTTTTTGGAAAGATCATATTATTTTTCTTTCTAAAGAAGCTCCTAAGAGGTTAGGTGTTCTGAGGCATCTTCAGAGTTTCTTCACTCCACCCCAGTTGTTTGCTCTTTATAAGGGGCGTTTCTCGCCCCTGTATGGGGTATGTATGCCTCACATCTGGGGTGGTTCCACTCTTACAGCTCTTGAAAATGTGGAGTCTAGGGCTTTTCGTCTTAACAACTCTCCTGCTCTCACTAATTCTCTCCAGTCTCTTTCTGCCCGTCGTATTGTTGCCTCACTCTTTCTCTACTATCACTATTACAACGGACACTGCTCTTCTGAACTCTCCCATCGCATACCTCCTCCACTGAGAAGAGCTCGTGCGACACGCCTTTGTACACAGTCTTATTATCCTTTCTCTGTCCAACTCTCAGAGCCCAGACTTAACTGCTATGCTCAATCTTACATAAACTCTACTGGTAAAGTCTGGAACATACTCCCTTTATCTGTTTTCATAACTTCCTTTGACTTGCCTCCGGCCTTTGCTCACCGGATATATATATATATATATATATATATATATATATATATATATAATATATATATATATATATATATATATATATATATATATATATATATATTATATTTTTTTTTTTTTTTTTTTTTTTATTTTTTTTTATTATTATTATTATTATTATTATTATTATTATTATTATTATTATTATTATTATTATTATTATTATTATAATATATAATAATAATAATAATAATAATAATAATAATAATAATAATAATAATAATAATTATTATTATTATCATTCAAGTTCAAAATAAAAATTCGACCCCCAAGAAGCCGATTTCAGTTTTGTATTAATACTCATGAAGTAAACGATTTTTATTTGCACAACTTTTGTAATTGTAGAAATGAATAATTATTATTATTATTATTATTATTATTATTATTATTATTATTATTATTATTATTATTATTATTATTATTATTATGTTAAAAGATCTTTTGCTAGTTTCTTAATTTATAATTTAATTAGTATAGCGTTTTGAATCAGATGAAATAAAATATTCAAAGAAATAATTCGAGAAATGAAACCAAAAAAGAAAATTTAGAAATTTTGGGCATCAAGAAAGAGTTCGACCCCAAAAACATCTGTGCCATTGGTTTTTATTTTGCATCGTGTAATATATATATATATATATATATATATATATATATATATATATATATATATATATATATATATATATATATATATATATATATATATATATATATATATATATATATATATATATATATATATATATATATATATATATATATTTCTCTCTTCCTTAGCAATATGAGGCAACTGCAAAGCAATGAAAGATGATGATCCGAATAATAATAATAATAACAATAATAATAATAATAATAATAATAATAATAATGCAAACCAAGTTAGGAAGATAGATATTTCTCCTGTGTGAATCAATTTACGAATATGTACGGTGCCCTTTAACCCAAACTGGTTTGTATGGTATGCGTATAACATTCCCAAACCTATTTTAAAACTGGATAGGCATTTGAATTTGTGCCATATATATATATATATATATATATATATATATATATATATATATATATATATATATATATATATATATATATATATATATATATATATATATATATATATATATATATATATATATATATATATATATATATATAATTGAATAGATATTTCAGAAATATAAGATCGAATATGGGATGATTAAGAGAAAGGATTTTAGTAAGAGTAATAATCTAGCCTCATAAAAAGAAAAACTGCTTCAAGATGCAGGGCATGAATTGTAGCGTCTTGAGAGAGCGAGAAAAAGACTCGACCCATATAAGGCATGTAACTGCTAAGATTCTTGACTTACCTTCATCTAACAATCTGTCTACATGTATAAAAACACTTGGAAATGCTGCAAGCTGTTTTTTGTCTTTTAATAATTGAGCTAAATAATCAGCGATACTATGAGAGTTATTCGTATCACCCATCATTAAAACGTTTTTAACACTTCACGAATATAAAGTATGAATTCAAACTAAGTAACTAAGCACTACACATGAGCTTGCCGTTCCCTCTTCACCCGTATTCTTTAATGAACTGAGATTCTGCGCAAGCGTATTGCCCGGTGGGGTCTACCAAATTCATGTGGGAAGAGTGAGAGTTTCTCGTTTTCTTTGCCAACATAAAAAACGTTTTTTTCGGTGTCTTTTTTAAAAATAATAAATTTGTTTATTTACGTAAAAAATATATTTTTATATTTACATAAGCTTCACGTTTTTTAGTTTTAGCAATCTATATATATATATATATATATATATATATATATATATATATATATATATATATATATATATATATATATATATATATATATATATATATATATATATATATATATATATATATATATATATATATATATATATATATATATATATATATATATATATTCAATGAATATATTTCATTGAATAATAATATAAATAATATTAATCAGGCCACAAACTCTGAAGTGGTGATGGGGGAAAGGGTGGATGAGGGGCTATTTTTGGAAGCCGAACCCTCGGGCTTCTCCGAGGCTACTGTTGTTGACGCCATTATTAACGTTTTTTTTTATGTGTGTGTGTGTGAAGGAGATCCTTCTCCGTGTAAAATGTAGAAGGTGGAGATGAGCGCGAAAAAGAGCGAACCATTGGGGCACAGGGATGAGATGTTAAGTACCCTTAATATCCCGAGATGGTATACCCAAGGGGGTAATCTCATCGCCTCGGGAACTTTACTTCCCTTGCTCGTAGTAGAAAGGAAAAGAAATTGGACAGACGGCACAACTCCTGTTTTACCTTCTTCCTAAAGCTGAACTATTCGCTCAAACATTTTCCTCTAATTCAACCTTAGACGATTCATCCTCCTTCAGCAACCTCGGACTCATTTATGACTAAAATTAGAATTTCTTCTATAGATGCCATTTCTGCTCTCTCTCAGCTTAATACTAAGAAGGCGTAAGGTCCTGATAGTATCCCTCCTATGGTTCTTAAAACTTGTGCTTCCGATCTTGCACCCTGCCTTAGTCAACTATTTCGTCTTTGTTTTCTACTTCAACTTTCCCTTCTTGCCAATAAAAAGTGCGCTCATTCAGCCTGTGCCGAAGAAGGTGAACCCTTCTCAACCCACTAACTACCTTCCCATTTCTTTGACCTCAGTACTCTCTAAAATTTCCGAAGCTATCTTTAACAGGAAGATTTGGAAACATCTCAATTCTTCCAATCTTATTTCTGATCGCATGTATGGCTTTCGTAGGAAACGCTCTACTGGTTATCCTCTCTCCCTTCTCTCTGACTCTTGGTCCTCCGCTCTTCGGCATTTTGATGAATCCTTCGCCGTCGTGCTAGACTTTTCGAAAACTTTCGATAGAATCTGGCACAAAGCTTTGATTTCTAAACTTTCTTCTTTCGGAATCTATCCTTCTCTCTGTGATCTTCTCTCTAATTTCCTTTCCGGTCGTTCTATACCAGCTGTTGTAGACGAACACCGTTCTTCTTTTAAATCTATTAAAAGTCGTGTTCCTCAGGGTTCTGTCCTATCTCCAACATTTTTTCTGGTTTTTATTAATGACCTTCTCTCTATTACCTCATCTCCTACTCACTCCTATGCTGATGACTCCATCTTTCATTTCTTCTTCCAGTTTGAAAACATCCTTGATAGACTCGAGAAGGGTAGACTTGGAGCAACTAACTTCTGATCTTTCACATATTTCAAATAGGGGCAGAAAAAACATGGTTGTTTTCAATGCCTCAAAAACTCAGTTTCTCCATCTCTCCATTCGAACAATCTTCCGCACAACTATGATGTCTTCTTTGAAAACACACAACTCAAACCTTCATTTGTTCTTAATATTCTCGGAGTATCCTTTTCTCGTGATCTCTCTTGGAAAGATCACGTTACTTCTCTTTCTAAACAAACTTCTAAGAAGTTGGGTGTTCTGAGGCGCCTTCAGAATTACTTCACGCCATCCCAGTTGTTTGCTCTATATATTAATGTTGTTCGCTCCTGTATGGGGTATTCTTCACACATCTGGTAGTTCCACTAAATCAGCCCTCCTTGAGAAGATGGAGTCTAGGGCCTTTTCGTCTCATCAACTCTCCTGCTCTTACCAGCTCTCTCCAATTCCTTTATGCTCGTCGAATTAGTGCGTCACTCTCACTTTACTATAGCTATTACAACGGTCACTGCTCTTCTGAACTCTCTCATCGCATACCTCCTCCATTGAGAAGAGCTCTTGCGACACGCCTTTCTACACAGTCTCATCTTTTTTCTGTCCAACTCTCCGACCCCAGTCTTAACCGCTATACTCTATTTTATATATATTCTACTAGTAAAGTCTGAAACACACTTCCCTTATTTGTTTTCCCAACTTCCTTCACTTACATACTTTCAAACGCCGTGTATCTAGATATGTCGACCTCCATCAGTCAACTCCGGTGGAATTTGGTAGGCCTCCGGCTTTTACCCACCAGCGGAGATATAATATATATACTATATATATATATATATATATATATATATATATATATATATATATATATATATATATATATATATATATATATATATATATATATATATATATATATATATATATATATATATATATATATATATATATATATATATATATATATATATATATATATATATATATATATATATATATATATATATATATATATATATATATATATATATATATATATATATATATATATATCAGAGACAGGCATCGTTCATAAAATCAAAGGTCCATACGAGCACTTCTGTATCCCCGCACTAGAGATGGGTCAGCTCCGGATTCGGAGGGGAGCTGCCATTTTTTTTTGTTTTAGCTCAGAGGAGCAAGAGCTAAAGAAAGTACTCAGAAGCCTAAAACAGAGGTTTCCTAAAACTCTGGACCGCTCGGAGCAGGTACAACGTACAAAAGGAGCCGCTTTACGGTTACGACATATCGTAAGATAAAAATTAGTAATGTAGATATTTATCAAAATATATATATATATATATATATATATATATATATATATATATATATATATATATATATATATATATATATATATATATATATATATATATATATATATATATATATATATATATTATATATATATATATATAGTGTAAAAGGTTAATAATTATATATTATCTTTTAAAAAAAACGTTTGAAATAATATTTTAAACGAGACGCAGTTTTCAAACGAAGGTGTGTTGAGCTCCTAAATTCTCCTACTGAAAAATCTTTCTGGCCTCTTGCCAAAAACATCTCCAACAATTTCTGTAAATCTTCCTTTCTTCCTCTTATTCGCACAAATGGTTCTGTTGCTAACACTCCAACTGAAAAGGATAATCTCTTCGGTCTCCTGTTCTCTTCTAATTCAACCCTGGACGACTCCGGCAATCCTCCTCCTACTTCTTCTCCTCTCAGATGTCCTATGCCTTTACCTGTGATTTCATTTGACCAGGTGCATGGGCTTCTGAAGTCTTTGAACGTTAGAAAAGCAAGCGGCCCGGATGGCATTCCTCCCCGAGTTTTAAGGGAATGCATCTCTGAGCTTGTTCCATCCCTCGTTCAACATTTCCCACTAGTACTTTTCCTCAGTGTTGGAAGCGCCCATTAGTCCAACCTATTCCGAAGAAATGTAGCCGCTCTGATCCTTTCAACTATCGCCCTATAGCTCTCACTTGCATTCTGTCTAAGATCTTTGAAACCCTTCTTAACTCTTACTTCTTAGATCATATGGAATCCCATTCCCTTCTTTCTGATCAACAGTGTGGCTTTCGGCGTTCGAGGTCTACTTGTGATATACTTTCCTTTCTCACAGATTTATGGTCTTTTGCCCTTAAGTCCCCTTTAGGATGCTTTTACTGAATCTTTTACAGAACTCATGATAAAAATCGAATCCACACCAGCACTCATCGTAACTCAGCCTCCATATATACATTTCAGGCATTGAGTATACTTTTACATGGACAATACAAAAGTCGTACTAAGATTTCTATCAGCGTCAAACATAAGAATACCCGAATTTCCCAAATTTAGTTAACAAAAGAATACCCGATTTTTCACATCTAGTTAACATATGTGCAGCATTGTTAATAACGAGGCTATGCAGACTAATAACTTATACATTTACTTTCGATTGGTGCAAACATTTAATATAACTAACCCGTAAAAACTTTGTATTTTCACACTTCGTCTATTTTCTTGATAGGCTTCATAACTAACCTGCTTCAGAGGCCAATACATTAACAATACATGTATTCATACTATGGTTTCAGACAGCAGCCGCACTAACATATGTCGTAACTTCTCCTTCATTTTATTATTATCATTAATTTTCAGCCCATATGAACTTATATATTAGATCCCATTACACTCGGTCCAAATCAAGAACCGACATACATATCACCGAAAGATAGTAAATTCCATAATCAGTACATGTTAAATCTCCTTTGTTCCATCTTCCCCAGCATATTCCACTTATCTCCACCGAGAAGGACCGAATCCTCACCAGCACTTGTCGTAACGCATCATTCATATATGCTTTTCATTTATTTAGCTTACTTTTACTTAGGCAATACAAACACCCATACTAAGATTTCTAACAACATCAAACAAAAGAATACCCAATTCTACCAATATAACTAACTCGTAAAAACTTTCATTTTCACACTTCATCTATTCTCTTATGGGTATTCATAAACTAACATGCTTTAGATGCCAATATATCGACGATACAAGTATTCATAGTAAGGCTACAGTCAACATCAAGCATAGAAATTCTCAAATTTAACAATTCTAGTCGACATACATGCAACATCATCAATATTGAGGTTAAATAAACTAATATCTTATTCATTAACTTTCGTATGGTACCAGCATTCAATATAACTATATCATATAAAACTTTTATATCTGCCACACTTTGTCTATTTTCTTAACGTTTGACTCTTTTACAAACTATCTTACACTGTTTAGAACTTCGAAATATTTATTTTATCAACATTTTTCTTTTAAAATATTTAATTTTACTTCTTTTATTCATCAAACATCTGATATAACATGTTACATACATACATACCAACGTAAAGTATCTTCAGAGAACACAAACAATTAACGAAAACATAGATGTCCATACACATTTTCATGCTTTCTAAATTATTCATAGGGTTATTGCCTATACAGATAATGACATCCTTATATTTAGACTTTTCACACTTAACAAAGATTTTCATATTAACTGTATCTATAACTATAACTTTCATAATTTTACTTAAACTTATTTATTTAATAAACAATATTTTACCTTATATTTAGGCTTTCAACACAACTTTTATGATACAGTAAGGTTCTTACTAATATATTAAAAATACAAAAACACACTTATCGACTGACACATTTATACCTCAATGTTCCTATGGCGTTTTATCCTAAGCATCATTCGGACCAACCTAAGCAATCATAATCAACAATCCTTATTCGTGCATTTTCAAGTTAACATATTTCAAGTACGAGATAAATATTTCATATTAAACATGTTTCATATTTAAACATGTTTATATATGGAGTTTAAGTTACGATGAGTGGTGGTGAGGATCGGCCAAATATTCAGTAAAAGCAGGTTAAAGGGAATTTAGCATTTGCAGAAGTATGGAGTTTACCATCTTTAGTGGCTAAGTATGTCGGCTCTTGATTTGGAATGTGGGATGGGGTTTAATATATATGTTCATACGGGTAAAAATTAATAATAAAATGGAAATGTTATGATGCATGTTGGTAAAGGTTCTGTTTGAAACCTTGGTGAAAATGTTTGTTGATATATTGGCATCTAAAGCATGTTGGTGTAAGTTAGTTTATAAAGAATAGCAAGAATGTAGATGAGGCGTGAAAATACAAAGTTTTTACGAGCTAGTTATAGCGAATGTTGGTATCATTCAAAAGTAAATGCTTAAGTTATTAGGTTGCATAACTTCAATATTGATAAAGCTTCATATATGTTAACTAGATTTGAAAACCGGGTATTCTTATGCTAGCTAGATTAGGGAAATTTGGTAACCTTATGTTCGACGCTGTTAGAAATCTTAGTATGAGTGCTTGTATTGTCCAGGTAAAGGTATGTTCCCTGGATGAAATGTATATATGAAGGATGCATTACGACGAGTTCTGGTGAGGAATCTATCTTTATCATGAGGAATCAGCTAAATATTCAGGGAAAACAGGATAAAGGGTATTTAGCTTATGAAGAAATATGGAGTTTAACATCTTTCGGGACTAAGTATGTCGGCTCTTGATATGGGAAGAGTGAAATGGGTTCTAATATATAGGTCCATATGGATGAAAATTAATAATAATAATAATGAAATGAAGGACAAGTTTTGACTTGTGTTGGTGAGGCTTCGGCTCATTCGTCAATGTCTAGAAAAGGTGATTACCTGAAAAATTAAAATGGAATATATATATAAATGATTATTTGGTGTAAGGTGATAAATGGTACAAACAATGGGATTATTATGTTCCCATCGATCAATATCAGGAAAAAGGCAGAAAGGTCCAGGTCTAATTACCTGGAAAGCTGAATTTATTAGGATGGGCTTCTATTTCTATCAATCAATGTCAAGGAAAAGGCATAAAAGTTCAAGTTTAGTTACCTGGAGAGCGAAATTTATTACGATGGGTTTATATTTCCATCAATCAATGTCAAAAAAGGTAAACAGAATAGTCGATATTTACCTGGCCTATGTAGAAAGGGATACCGGACTTAATCTTGTGTAA
>SEYY01011931.1:0-7500 GCA_009176605.1 Armadillidium nasatum | reverse complement strand
AGTTAATGTACAGAAGGCTCTACCACAGAGCTACGCTGCCTTCCCAGAAAAAGAAGGCACAGTAGAACGGTTTTCAAGCTCTTCTGCTTCGAATCACTGTAGCAACTCGGTACTTATCTAAATCCATGGGAGGGTGCTTGGAACCCTTTCTGCTGCGTGCTCCTGGGTTGCAGGAGCAGCCAACCAACTTTGGTTGGTTACTCCTGAACATGAAGGTTAAGGCTGAAGTCAGAGAATTGGACTGAAAAAAAGGAAAAGTCCGTGTAATAGAATTTATTGCACAAAACTTTCTCTATGTGAGATGTATACGACTGGAGAGTGTAGAAGAGATAGTAATAGCGATAGTATAGAGTGATGAGACAGTTCAATGAAGTGAAAGAAACTGGAGAGAGTTAGTGAGAACGAAAGAGTTGATAAGATGAAAAGCCCTTATCTCCACCTTTTCAAGGAAAGCTGTGTGAGTGGTAACACCCAAGATGAGTGAAGCATAATCTATTCAAGGGCGAACGACACCCTATAACGAGAAAGTAAATTCTGAAGAATCCTTGGGGCAAAACTTGAATCTTCTAAAATGGTTGTACGAAGCAAAGGCCTGATCGAAGAGTTCAGCTTTAGCTGAAGGATGGTCAACAATGGTGACGTAGCAAAATACAAGAGGGGGAAAATAGGAAGAAGTGAAGTTAGAGATAAGAAAATTTTTTTCTATTAAATACCAGAAAAAGTGGAATCAGATAGGATAAGTACAATTTCCTTACAGGATAGAGTCTTCAGTATCTCAATTTTGCACTATTCCTAAAGGTAAATAAATAGAATGAGTCTCTGGGGGTTTGAGTATGATGTTAATTTTTATCTGAGGCTATCATCCTTAATAGGAATATGGAAAAAGGAAGTTAACATAAACGTTTGTGTTTCGGTTGAATGGGGAAAAATTACCCTTCTCTAATTCAGAAAATATCACCTCATTTATGTATTCTGCTTATTCCGAGAGTCCTCTTCACACCAATTTAGTAATCATTCATTTTAAAAACGTCTCTTAGTAAGACCATTCGAAATTAATAAAACCTTTCCTCGAATATCTAAAAGTAAAAACCTTATCAAAGATAACACCCAAGTATAAATTTTATCCTTTACCCTTCAAGGCTGATTACAATACATTTGGAAGAATTCTACTATTACTATTACGAAGTGAAATGTTTTTGTGTCTTGTTTGTGATTAAAAAAGAATATAACGACATCAATTTAAATTTACAGCAAAAGTTTGCGAAAATTATTATAGTAGAAGTATTATTGCTTTTTTTTTTTAAGATGCTTAACAAAACAAGACAAAAAATTTTCAACAGGTTCATGTTCATGTGCCAAATATTAGAATAAACAATTTGGTAAAGTAACACTAAATATTAATTCATTTTAGTTATATTATTATTATTATTTTCAGGAATCAGAAGGGCCTAAATCAAGAAGAGGACACCACCTTCTGACATTGCTAAAACCAATATCAAAGTTTGATAGAGGAGAGAAAAAGCAACCTACACTCAGAGACCTTTTACTTTTGAAAGCGTTTTTCGACACTTTTTTGTCCAGAAAAAACTTTCCAAAAGATGAAGTGTTTGGAGATAGTAATAAGAATATACATGGGAGTTAATATATAATTAAAGAAATTAAAATAAAATAAAATGAAAAAAGAAAACAAAAATTTAAAAATATGATAAAGATTTTTTTTTTACTTGTAATCAAAGGAAAGTAATTAATGATTTAAAACAATAATATATCACTTAAGGCTGGATAAAGTATATTTTATACCTTTTCTCATGTAATATCTGCTTTATATTAATTTTGTTGTTATAGGATTTTTTTTTTTTTAATTTTGTGTTATTGGAATTTGGTCATTTGTCTGTACGACCATAAACGGACTTTTAAAATATTTCTGAGAATATAAATAACAAAATGTTGTTTATAGTTTACAATTAATAAAAAAAGATATTTTGAAAAAAAAAGATGTTAACTTATCCTTATTATATTCTTATATTTCTAATGTTATTTTCAGATTAAGAAGAATAATAGTACATGTTATTGTGAATACTTCTTTTAAATGAAGAATTACTTTATATGGAGAAAGTAATTTCGAATAAATTTAATAAATTTCGCAGAAATAAATTCTGGTAAAAAGATGAATAAATTTAACAGAATTACTCATCTATAATTATGAGATTATTTTAGAAATATTAATTAAACACAGAACTTCTATTCTATAATTGTAGGAGTTCTTATAAAATCAAACGCCATTTAATCATGAAATAGACAAAATTAACTAATTTAGAGGCAACGTATATCGTTTCTCTCCAATTAAATGTTCTTTTCCTAAGATGAAACGAAATCTATTAATATCTTAGCGAAAAAGCTTACAAAAATCTTCTATAGAAGAGAGATTGTCTATTTTATTATTATGAAATGTTATGTGAAATATTAGAAAGACTAAATATACTGCAAATTAAAAAATCATAAAAATAGATAATAATTTCCTGAAACTGTATTCTGCAGTCCCGATGATCTGACAAGAGCCAATATATCAAGCAATCAGTTAATTGTTATTTTGACCATTCGAAAAGGTATTTCACATATACTGAAATTCAGGAAAATGATTGTATAATTTTGAAAATTAATCAAAAGTAAGTGAAGAAACGAGTAGATTTTTAGAAATATTTGAAATCAGATTTTATAAGTATGATTACTTCAGTTTTAAAAATTGGAAATAAAAATTTGTGTTTATTTTAGGGTTGTTGATTTTTTGAAGTTTTTAGACATAGATGAGTCAAATCATAAAGTCAAAAAAATTATGATTTTTTATTATCTTTTATTTCTTTGATTTGCTTTTAGCTGTAAATGTTTTTTTTTAATGTAGGCTTATTCGCCTAATTAATAATTAAAATAGTAAAAATATAAATATAACTAGTTAATTAGCTTAATTAAGTTTTTTAAATTATAATTTTTATAAAAATTACAATCTATTTTTAAATTTTAATATAAAAAGGACGAAAATACAATTAATAAATTCAATTCATTGTATTTAAAAAAAAAAAAAAAAAAATGAACGATATTATAATTTTTTTAAAAAATATTTAAAATTTTTTTTTTTTTTTTTTTTTTTTTTTTTTTTTTTTTTTTTTTTTTTTTTTTAAGTTTTGCAATTATGAGATTATTTTAGAAATATTAATGAAACACAGAATTTCTATTCTATAATTGGGAGAGTTCTTCCTTTCTTATTAAATCAAACGTATTTTAATCATGAAAATAGACAAAACTAACTAATTTGGAGACCAACGTATATCCATGGCAGTTCCTCACATAGCCGTACAACCGTTTGTCGCAGATTGTTAAGCTTGAGTGGCTGGTGTTGTAGCCGTCGCAGCCGCCTTTTCAGTGTGTCCTTTTCAGGTCGGGACTGTACGAGGTCCAGTTGAATGTTATCTCTACCGTGTTGAGGTAATCACCAACATATTTGGCTACGTGCGGTCTGGCGTTATCCTGCATGAGGACGAAAGCTTCACCGATGTAGGGGCCAAATAGTACGACGTACAGTTCGAGTATGTCCTTTATGTATCGTTGCCCGGTTAGGTACCCTGCATCGAAGACTTGTAACTCTGTGCGGATGGTGAACGGGGGTCCTCTTGCCGACCTCCGTGGGTGGTATTCGAATTCAGCGAGGCGATGTCGAATGGTATTCATGCTAACAAGGGTCTGATGGACAGCCTGCAGCTCGGCACGATGGTCACGTGGTGTTGCATGTCGATCTCGAGCTGCCATTAACCGTATATATCTGTTCCTCTACGGCCGTTGTTGCCCGTGACCTACCTTGACCAGGCCGCCTTGGTGTGAGCATGTATCAACTCGTACCTCTGTAGGACCCTTCCGATGGTTGTATGGGAGACTCCAAACCGTCGACCCAGTTGGCGTTGGCCGTACCCTTCAGCTGTCAGTGTTGTGATTGCCACACAGTCGTCGCATGTCAAATATCGTCGTAACGTCTCTGTATTACTTGCACAAACGTCAAAGGTTGAATACTCTTGATACCCGGCATAGCCGTGACGTTACTTCTCTTACCACGTCACTCACCGAATTTAGTTGGCTTACTCTATTACCGAATTTTATCGATATCGCCCATCGATGCTAAACTGCATTACTTGGCACACACCTTCACAAAGAGACACTTCCATTACAATACAATGTAATGTCGTCGGGACCTCTCAACTGATAAATTGTATATGGTGCGTTAATTTTGCTCTTTAGATATATATATATATATATATATATATATATATATATATATATATATATATATATATATATATATATATATATATATATATATATATATATATATATATATATATATATAATCTTTAAACCAAAGGCGGAGCCGGAGCTGGAGACGCTGATGGAATTCTGAAAAGATCAGATGTTAGTTGCTCAAAAGCCATTTTCCTAGAATAAATTAATTTCTGTTGAGTAGGACATCTTTCAAAGTGTAGTGAAGGTTGAAGTTCACTGCATAGGAGTAAATAGGCGACGAAGTAGTAGAGAAAAAGACATTAGTGAAAAGTGAAAAAAGATAGGAGATAGGACATATCCCTGAGAAACCCCACAGTTAATATATTTAAAGGATGAACGGTGGTTGTCTATAACAGCTACGGAAAAGGAATCAGAGAGAGAGAGAGAGAGAGAGAGAGAGAGAGAGAGAGAGAGAGAGAGAGAGAGAGAGAGAGAGAGAGAAGGCAGCAGAAAACAGCTTAAATACCAGAAAAGGGAAATTTTGAAATAAAAACTTTATGTCAGACTCTATCGAAGGCTTACAATGTGTCTGGCTCCACAGCCAGGATTTATCGAAGTTTCAAAGAGTGAGGCCCAAAAATAAGAGAGAAGTGAAAGAGGATCACCAGTAGAGAATTCCTTACGAAAGCCAAACTGGCGATCAGAGATAAGGTGAGAAGAACTGACTTGTTTCCAAATTTTCCTGTTAAGGACAAATTCAAAAACTCTGAAAGATCGGATGTTAAAGGAAAAGATGGTAGTTAGAAGACTGAGAATGATCATCCTTCTTCGGCACAGGCTGAATGATAGTACTTTCCTGGCAAGAAGGGAAGGTCGAAGTAGAAAGACAGAGACGAAATAGTTTAACCAAGGCAGGGTTCAAGCTCGGAAGCAAAAATTTCGAGAACCCGTTAAGAGGCACAATCAGAACCATACGTCTTAATGTTAAGCAAAAATGATATCTTTAAAAGAAATTACAAAGTTAGGCATAAATGACTTGAAGCAGTGGAATTAGAGGTAAATGATTAAACGAAGGGTTCATTTTCAGCAGAAGGCAAAACTGCAAATCTGAATTTGGAAGATACTAGAGGAGAACGCAAGAAATAGCGTGAAGAAGAGGAACCGCAAAGATTATTGCTTTTTCTAGGAAGAAAAATGTTTTTAGTGCTACGGACAATAAATTTGAACGATTTCGGTTTAAAATATATTGTACTGGTTTTGAGTTTGGATAGTACGGTAATCTTGAAGGTAATATCCCTATGACGAAGTTTAACTAAGGTTTGTTAATGTTAGTTGATGGGAAATCAAATGGAATGTACTTCCCCATGTCAGAGAGAATCACCTAATTTAGGCTCTCTGCTTACTCCGTGGGAACCCTTTGTCTTAAACAATAATAATTTCAAGGGAAATCAAAGAAGTACAACCACAAGTTTGAAAGTTTGTGGTACCGAAATGTCAAAAATTGTTTCCTCGCATTAGGCAGGATTTTTACTCGCTATGAAGCATATTAATCCAGATGCGGGAATAGTTTAGCAGTTTAATGAGAAGAATTAAAAGTTGAGAAATAGTCTAGAATTTTGGGTTCATCTCCAAAGCGATCAGGGAAATGAGTTGAGAGATATATCATCTGCTCAAGGTTATTTTGGATATAGAAATAGAAAGCAAGGTCACAGTCTGTATCATAAAAACTGGAAGAAAGCTTTTGGGAGGGGGTAAACATTCAAATCGCCTGAAAAGATTACTTCAGAGAAGGGAGAAAGAAGAAATTGTTGTATATTGAAAATTATAAAGACGTAGAATTTAGAATAATCAGTAGAGTTACGAAATAAATACAATGAATAAATGAATTTAGTCACAAAATGGCAAGATAGCATAAGACAAAGGGTGGACAATTTTGAAGACAATGAATTAGAGATAAGGGAACAAGCAACATAGTTTTCCACATATGCACAACAACTGCCTTTGGATGAAAACTGAGTTTAGAGACAAGAAGAGGGAATAGAACAGGATTTCCTCTTTGGAATTCTCAAGAACTTGAATTTCGGTGAAGAAAAAGAGACAAGTTCTAAGAAGAAGACAAATGATGTTCGACAAAGTGCAAATTAAAATATAGACAGCGGAGATTGCAGAAATTAATAAAAAATAGAAGACCGCACACCAGAGCAAGTGGCTGGCGAAGTCTTGGTGGCACCAACCCTATAACTGAAGGCCACAAACTCCCAGG
This sequence comes from Armadillidium nasatum, assembly GCA_009176605.1. Taxonomy (NCBI): domain Eukaryota; kingdom Metazoa; phylum Arthropoda; class Malacostraca; order Isopoda; family Armadillidiidae; genus Armadillidium; species Armadillidium nasatum. Next base: position 971 of record SEYY01011931.1, on the reverse strand, counting down.
TGGTGATGGAGTCAGGGGTGGATTGGGAAAATTGTTTGGATTCCGCCCCTCTAAGCATCTCTGATGCTGGTTTACGTATCGCCATTTTATTTTATTTTTTATTTTTTAATTGAAAGAATTATTTGAGAATATGCTCGTAAATCTCTGGAGTACTTGTAAAGAAGGGGGAAACCAACTGAAAAGTTTAAACGAGAATAGAACAAATGAAAAGGTAAAGAAGTGCAAATGTGTGCAAAGGAATAATTGACAAATATATATATATATATATATATATATATATATATATATATATATATATATATATATATATATATATATATATATATATATATATATATATATATATATATATATATATATATGGGTGGTTAAATTGTATGGGCCGATGTTGAATGTGAACCACACATAAACGTCAAGTTTTTTACTGCATTTCATTTGACTTTTTTCAATTTCAGACTTACTCAATTTGAACCATGGAAAGATACACAATGTAAAGTAATTTGTGTTTTATTCAAAATCAACATCGGCCCTTAAAATTTAACCACCCCTATATATATATATATATATATATATATATATATATATATATATATATATATATATATATATATATATATATATATATATATATATATATATATATATATATATATATATATATATATACATGAAACTTGCCTATCTTCTGTTCGTATTATAAAAAAAAAAAAAAAAAATATTACGCAACGCAAGTAAAGAAAATAAAAAAAAAATTTTCGATTTGAAATTCGTTCCTATCTCTTACCTAATAAGGGTTTGAAATAGCGAGCGAGCGAGCAAACCCAAAGAGTGTGAGTGAGAGGAGGGAGGGTGGGTGGGTGTGGGAGGGTCGGTAGTTGCGAGATACTCCTAGATTTTTTTTTTAAGATAGGTTTAAATAGTATATAATATGGGTTTGCTCTTTCCCCCCCCCCCCCCCCGAAAAAAAAAAT
>SEYY01011930.1:0-20165 GCA_009176605.1 Armadillidium nasatum | reverse complement strand
TTTGAAATTATTACAAAATTATTTTAAAATTATAATATTTGAAAAAAAATAAGCAAAATAAAAATGTTTTACAAAATTTAAGAAAATGGACATAATTTAATAAATGTTTTTAATTGTAAAAGTTCAAAAGATTTTTAAGTTAAAATTTTTTTATTAAAATGAAAAAAATTTTTAAAAGTCATAGTTTAAAGAAATAAAAAAAATAAAAAAAATATAAAAAGTAATTTAGCTATACTTAATTTGAAAACGGAATTAATATTTAAGAAAGATGAGTGGGACATCATGGAACCATAATGGAAATTTTAACTGGAGATATAAATTATGTTATGTAAATTTCAAGTTATTTCATCCTACTTTATCAATATGTACAGTCGCCATCAGAAGTTCGTTCCTAATTATTAATACACATTTTCATGTTCTAAAAAAATGGAGGTGATATGTTTGTCATTTAATTAAATATTTAGCCAATCAGGATTTAGTTTAACTCACTCCACATTTATTTTCTTTTTATTGGAATATATGGTTTATATAAAGACGCAGTTAAAGTTGAAATTCTAGTACAATGAAAATTTACTTTAACACTTCATATTATAATATTTATTCTAACATTTATTTAACATTGGAAATAAATTTACCATAACAAAATTATTTACGAAATGATCAGGTAACTTAGAATTGTAATTAATATAAACCAGAATTTAAAATGTTGTTTTGCTTTATTTAATGGTATATATATATATATATATATATAATATATATATATATATATATATATATATATATATATATATATATATATATATATATATATATATATATATATAATAGAGTGTTGTGAGAGTGGTACGCAGCTGGGTCATTAACCGATTGTCTTCCTATTCTGCATGATTTACAGAGAATGTCACGATAAGCAAGAAAATTCTGTGCTTTTATTGGCCAATGTTGCCATGTATATCTTTCTCTTTGCAACATAATTTTCATGAAGAACATTTCTCTCATGCCTCTAATAATATGAGAGAGTATCCTCCGAGCTTCTATAGTGTTTTCAATCACCCAACACAAAATATTTCAGCACGCTTACTTTAATGACTTTTATCTAAATTACTGTATTTTAATTATGACTCAGGAAAGGAAGCCTCAGAGTTGGTGAGGGTGTAACCAAAAGTTGTTCTATAGTCTCCAACCACATCCACAGCTTCAAAGTATATGGGCTGTGCATGGTTATGCGAGTCGTCCTTTCAATGATCTTTCTAGATGTTCCGATTCGTGAACTTAAAACGCTGACAGCGAAAACTTGTCTATTAAATTCTATTCACTTCATCATCTAACTTCCAAAAGTGGTTGTGTCCATGTCAGAGATGATGTTGCTTGTTATTGTGTTCCATATTTGAAGCCGTCTGATTTCTTTTACCTTTTGGTTTCATCTCTCATGCCAATCTGCAAAAATATTTTTGAGCTATTTATTTATCTCCAAATATTTCTAACGAACTTAAATTATTCAATCGTCTAGTTTTCAACTTAAAGCATATTACTCCTCCTCCATTCTTAAAAATAAAAATAAAAAACATCCAATTTAGGAGATTTAAATGCTTATAGCTTTCCTATGAATCAACTGATCCATCTTGGTAAACTCATTTTGCTCTTTTTAAATGACAATGAATTTGAACAACTTATGTAGTCCTCTACGCGTATTCCTTTTATTCTTGGAGATAAACCCTACTTCTTGATCTTTTTCAAACTTCTAATAATCTATCTTCTTATACTTTTAAATATTTGTAGCTACTTCTCATGGATTTTTTTTACAGACGATGTACAATTAAAATATCTATCGTATATTCAAAAACTAATTGAAAGAAATTTTAAAGGAAAAGAGTATGCTTGAAGAATATGTCAATACAGCTCATAGTGTTTTATATAAACAATAATATAAGTTGAAATGTTTACAGGGTGAACAGAGAGCGTTTAATCATATCATTAGCTCATTAAACATTAAAGAGTTTACTTTTCGTTTCAGAAAACATTGGAAACTATTTACTTTAATGATGGCGAATACCGTAACTTTAATGTTTCAAATCGTGATCTACTTACTTATGTCCCTATTGTTTGAATTAAAAATTTTAAAAAATACATTACGAATCATGACTGTGTTAATGGGAGTTATGCAAAAGCATATCGGAACATAATCTTCAAACTACGGAAGTCTGCGAACACTAATTGAATCATAAGTAATTAAAACATTGTAGAGTTTAGACGCATACGAAGACCTCAAAAATATTTATTTCTGTCGTTATTTCTACTACGTAAACTTCATACCAACATAGGGATTTCTAATTTTAACCGTAAATTAGTAAGTTTTATTCGATCATTATATGTACGTTATCGGTACTATCATATCGGCAACATAGTATCGGTAATTTCTAATTTTAATCAGTAGTTATCGTATCGGGTATCGGGGAATTTTTTGGTATCGGTATCGGTAAAATTTTGGTATCGCTCCATCCCTAATATGTACGAATGAAATCTACGGATGAGGTTTCTGTTCCAACTCGTACTGCAAAATGAAAATTACTTGTTTTATGCGAAGCCGATAAAGAACTTAATCATCGTATACAGCTTACGTCAACTTTGAAAGAGGATACAGAAAGCTCAAACTTTGAAATAGTGTTACTGGAGAATATAGGGTCTCCTATTCTAAAAGGATTTATTGAGAAATTCTCATCTAATAGTGATAAAACTTTGTGATTAATGTGATACGTTTTAAGAAGGAAATAACAAAAGTATATTATCATAAAGTTCTTACTAAAATTAGAGATGTAACATATTTTAAGTTAACTGAGAGTGAAAAAGAAATATTTTAAAAGACATATTAGAGATTATATTCCGTATTACAAATAATATTCCAGTTTCAATACCTTTCCCCGATGGTGAAGATGTTTGTGGTTATTAAAATAATGTATAATAATATTCATCATGTAAAGACATTGTGTTTTCCTGTACAACCGCCTAACTCTTAACTTGTGCGGATTATGTTGTATTTATTTTATAAAATGTTTTTTAAAAAATGTATTTTTAATAAGATTATAAAATATATTTAATATTAAAAATTTATATATGTGTGATTTTATTGTTAGTAATTACGTAATAAATGAAATAAAATAAGACATGTTTTTACATTTCCTTTTCGAATTTTTTTATATTTCATGTTTGTACTTATACATTGTGTGTGTGTATATTAATTACTCTTTCATGTTTTACTTCTTGAAGGTATAAAATGATCATATTGATTTAATAATAAATAAAATAAAAACAAATATAAAAATAGGAAAATAAAAAAAAAAAAAAAAATAAGAAAATAAAAAAATAAAAAATGAAAAATAAAAATAAAAATAAATATAAATGAAAATGAAAAAAAAACGAAAATACAAAGATGTTTGTTTAAATTAAAAAAAAAGTCAAATCTTGAATGCAAATTAATAAAGAAAAGGTATGACGTCACAAAAAATATGGTCATGACGTCATAATATTTGAAAGTGGTAAATATTACCTCTAAAAATAAATTGTCACGTGATGATGAAGTCATGAATGTTTGTGCATGCATTCGCGCTCCTCCGAATAGCGCGACATGCGGTCGCGCCCGCAGCGCCGCTCGCCCCCCCCCAGCGCCAGCTGAAAAGGGGTCCATCTCTCGGCTAAGGACCTGAAAGTCATTCGGAATCATTGAAGAAAATCTACGGAGATGAAATACGTAATAACCATAAAATGCATAATTGTTATGCAACGATAGATAATTATTATACGTTTTAAGTTCTTACTGTGAATATTGGAGGAAGTTTGATTTTCACTCAATAGATGGTGCTGTGGTCAAGGTAAAAAATGGCGGAAAAAAACCAAGATGTCGGAAACTACGTGATCAAAATGACTGATATCACGTGGACAAAATAGTGGCGGATAAAAAATCAAGAGAAAAAAATCTACGGAAGTAAAAACCACGAGATGAAGAAAAAAATGGCGTACTATGACATCACAGAATAAAGTGTGTGCGCTTGCGCAGATGACGTCATCACTGAGAGTGCCTGCATCCTGATTGGTCCACGGATATAGCTGGATGTTACCAGATATGGTGCGGATGATGCCTTACCCTCAAAGAGAGCTATCGCTGGCACTGGCACTCTCCTCAGTGCCAACTGTTACTAGCACTTACACTCCCCTCATGACAAGGGGGCGTGGTCTAGAATGAGTGCCAAGTGCTAGAAAATTGTTAGAAAAAGCTAGGAAGAGAAAAATGGCACTCAGGAAAGAGCATGAGTTAGGTCCTGACATGAGGGTCAAATAAGGCTTGGTACGTGCTTAGCGATATGTACAAACGGTAAAGGGATGGAGATTAAAAGGTTAAATGTCAAAAAGTAGCAGTAAATAAGGTATTAACATAATTAATTAGGGTATTATCCGATTAATTTTCAGATTAATCGGAGTAAAATCGCCTCACGAAAGACCACGTAATGGGTTCCGCCCATTTTCTCCTCAGGGGGGCTCCGCCCCCCAAAACCACCTCATGAAAGACCATGGTTTCCTCTCACTTGGAACTTCTATCCCTCACCCCTCTTTTACTCTTACTTGGCACTGGTACCCTCCAAAAGTGCTCCCCTACTATATATATATATATATAAAAATATATATATATATATATATATATATATATACCTTTTTTTAAAAAAATCCTGGTCTCTCCTATTTATTGAGTTGTCTTTGTTAAGCTTTGTATAAATTCCAGATTCGATAAGTCTGTTTATTACTCTGGTAAAAGGTTCTGTGAGAGGCGAATATTTTTCAAAGGCAAAACACACGTAAAAATGATAGACCTGCGATTAATATATATCACAACAAATAATTATAATACTAATGATAAAAACAAATTTATAACTAATAATAGCAACAATAATAAAATTATAATAATAATAATGATGATGGTAATAAAAAAATAATAACAATGGTAATAAAAATAAATAATAATAGCAATAATAATAATAAAAGTAATAGTAATAGTAAAAATAAAAAATGTCTGAGCAATAATAATAATAATATTAAACTCGTAATATATTACTAATATTGGTAATAATAATAATTTTAATAAAAAACAATGCATGATATAATAATAATAATAATAATAATAATAATAATAATAGTCGTATTCAGTTGCGGCTCGTCTATATGGGCTCCAGGGCTGCAGCCCCTCCAAATTAAAAATACCAGGCGTAGGATTTTGATATAAATATGAAATTTTTGTCAGAGAAAAGTAATTTAAATTCATTTTTTAACAACTTTATACATAAAAAGTATAAATCAATAAAGAAAATATGGATTCAAATGCATTTTGCAACTGCAAAATTTTATTTACGATATTTTTTTTCACGCATCGCAATTATATAAAATATGGGCTCTAAAATCGGAGTCCTGAATAAGGCCAACCTATTAGTTTTTAAATAATAAGACAGATGTGGCAACTTACGGAAAAAAGAATGCTAAATTTCAATAGCAGTTTTTATGAAGTTGCTAATTTGTCTTCCAATACTTTCTGGCAACTTGGAGAATAATATCGAAGTATTAAAATATTTGAATGTTGCCAGATTTGTCCTTTTACGTACACGTATAGTTCATAAATAATATAAACAAACTAAATAAAACAGTCTTTTATTGTAACTTGTTACGTGCACTTGTGTTTTTTTTTTTTTTTGTGAAAGAAAAATTACCGGATTTATTATGGTTTTTTTTTATTATATATATATATATATATATATATATATATATATATATATATATATATATATATATATATATATATATATATATATATATATATATATATATATATATATATATATATATATATATATATATATGGCCAGACTGCACTTTAGTCCACACAAATATTACAAAAACTACTTAACGTACATTAAAAAGGATAACATTTTAGAAATCCTTGAAGAATTCTGATAAAGAAAATCAAATCTCTCTCTCTCTCTCTCTCTCTCTCTCTCTCTCTCTCTCTCTCTCTCTCTCTCTCTCTCTCTCTCTCTCCTGCAGTAGGATGAATTTTTCGATTAAGTAAGAAAATTTTTTTTTTTTTTAAAAATTTAAATATGTGTTATATGGCCGTAGGCATGATCTTACGGCAACGGTTCAGCTAAAGGTTAGGCCTGTATGCCACGCCAACGCCGGTCGTAAGATTAAATAGGTCGAAATGGGTTCATTAGAAAACTAAATAATAATAATAATAATAATGCCGGAATTTTACTCAATTGTCGTACACAAATTTTTTTTTTATTTTAACTTAATTTCACATCTTTTATAATTTTCTTTATCAGAATTCTTCAAGGATTCCAAAAATGTTATCATTTTTAATGTACGTTTAGTAGTTTTTGTAATATTTGTGTGGACTAAAGTGCAGTCTGACATATATATATATATATATATATATATATATATATATATATATATATATATATATATATATATATATATATATATATATATATATATATATATATATATATATATATATATATATATATATATATATATATAATATTTGCAGCCCCTGCTTACCAAGTTTACACGAGCCGCCACTGGTCGTATTAAGGTTGCGGTTTTATGGCTGTGCCAATACTAAGTGGCACTGCGCCAGTGACAAAGCCAACCTCACGCTCTTTCCTGAACCCGTGTTGAGGAGAAATTGCACCTACGCTCTTCTATCCGCCTATTTAAACACTTTAATTAGGTCATCTAATTAATGACCTTAATCCCTCAAGACCCGCCACTTTTTACCATTTTTCATCCGCACCTGCTGTCAGGCACGTACCACACTCTGCTTTTGCACTCTCCTCCCGGATTCAACGCTCTTTCTTGAGATTTTCCAGCTTTTTCTAGCTGGTGCCACCCTGCTTAGGCCACGCTCGTCGAAAGGAGGAAATGTCAGTGTCTTCGACAGCTAGCAATGAGGGTAAGGACCCCTCGGTGATGACGTCACACACACACGTGCGCATGCGCACACATACACACATTTATCAGACCTTGTAACATCATGGCACTGGTTCATCATGATGCATTGACGTCATCCATTCGCATCTTGAATTTCTGTCCACGTAGGTTTTCGAAGAAATTCTCCTGACCACCATAGCATAATTTTGAAAATTTCCCACCGTTTTTTCTAAATCGAAGCGCCATCTATTGAGTGAAAATTGAATTTCCATTATTCTCAAACCTGGATACGAACCCTTAAAATTTCTAGACCAAGATTCGAAACCTTACCCTCTGATTTGAAATCCATTACATTAACACATCATACTAGATCATTCCTTAGAAAGTACAATTTATTTTTTTTATTTGTGCAAAACTTTTGACTTCGCTTCTTTTTCCTTTGTGATTTGGAATAATTTATTATTTTGTAGGTTATGAAATCACGCTTATTTCATCGTTGGCATCATTCATTGTTACATGATTATAAATGACTTATTACAAAACATTTTTACATACCAATTACTGTCATCAAACATTTATTTACCTTATTATTATGACGCCATCAGCCTCGTGTGAATATGAATCCGAAGGAATCACATGATCCACATTGCCGTATCCGCCAGGAAGTCCCCTCCGGGCGCGGAGCTTTTATGCGACAGCGCAGAAATATTGCTGATGCGACCGCAAGTCGCGAACCACTCGGGCGCTGAATAACGTGGCGCGTGAACTCGTACGCATACACAAACACAATTATGAATGGATAATTATTTAGACATTTCTTCTTTAGAGACATTTCTAAATATTAAAGATTAACTAATTTTTAGTAAAATCTGGCAACACTGTATATGCAATCGTGTTAATACCTAATATCATTAATTTAGTAAACATATATGTCTGAAGAGCTGCCAGAAACTTCTTTATTTTTTATTTCCTATATTTAACATCTAAGGATTTTTAGTAACAACAGTATAAACATGTATCTGTTACATCATGACCACGTGGCTGATATTTGTTTCGTAGCCAACCAAATCCTGATACTTCCCCCTTTATAACTCGCTTAATTACATTTACCGAGTCACATAGCAACGTGATTACAGTGTCTGAACACATTGTTTTATATCCGCGACCTCATCATATAACAGTACTTAATGTATTTATAAATACATAATTCTAATTAGATAATTTTCCATACCTTAATATGATTCTTATACATGCGAATACATTATTACTTATTATTATGTGTATAATTTCCATCTTCTGACTCTATTTGTTTAACGGGAACATGATGTCACATACATTTTCTTAAATATTCATCCCGTTTTCTTCAAATTATAACTTTAAATTATTTTTAAACTAATTCATATTACATTTTATATATTTCTTTTCAAGATATAATTTTTAAAATTATTTTTAAGCATTCATGTCACATTTTCTATATTCCTTTTCAAGCTATGACTTTGGAAAATTATTTTTAAATTGATATCAATCTACATTTTCTATAATTCTTTCAAGCTAAAACTTTTTAAATATTTTCACCCTTTTAAATAATAAATTATATTTTTTCAAATCTTTTGTAATTTTTATTTTCAAATGAAAACTTTCTAAAAAATTTTTATGTAAAGCTTATAAACACTCTTCTATCTCACATGCACACTCACAAACAAACACAAACTCACATAATTACACTCAAACATACTCACGTATATACTCATGATGTATTCTACGTGCGTTTACACCATGACTGTACAAAAATCATTCATCTTACATACAGCCGTACACGCATATGAAATTCTTACAAGTCTGTACGCTAAACTCTGTGACGTCATCCATCAACCATCATGGCTCTTTTTCACCATGTGGATTTTTATTGCCTTCTTGAATTTTGACCACTTTGTTTTTCGTACCCTATCCTAATTTTTCACCATCAATTCTTCGACTCTATCTCGAAATTTCAAAGTTACGTTTTCACGTCAACCTTCCTTTTTTTTCTTCATTCATGATGTCCTCGTCACGTGATATCGTTCATTAACACTGGCCATGATCTAAATCTTCAACTATTTTCATCATCATGGATAATTCCAAATGAACTTTTATCATATATTTGCAACTTAAAATTATTTTATATCACAAACGATAGAAATGTATGCATAACCTCTGAGAAATTTCGAGACAGGGTATATAATAAGCGTCTAATTACACAAAATAGTAAAAAAATTATGTAAATTCTTCTTGGATCCCATTATATTTGCAATATTAATGATAATAAATACTAATAAAAAAATAATAGTAATGACTGCAAAAAATACTAATAATAATAAATAAATTATAATAATAATTTTAAGGAAATTATGTTATAATAATATTAACAATAATTAATATTTGTAGTAATAATAATGACAATAAGTAAAAGTAAATAAATTATAATAATAATAATTTTAAGGATATGAAGTTATAATAATTATAATTATAGTGAAAAATAAATTGAATTACAAAAAAAAATTATAAAAATAATAATTATAGTAATAATGAGTTATAATAATAATAATAATAATAATAATAATAATAATAATAATAATAATAATAATAATAATAATAATAATAATATAAAAAAAAATACTAATGTAACTTGAAGTAAAAACAATTACAAAAATTTTCACTATAATAATGATAGTAATTATAGTAATATATATGGTAATAATAATGATAGTAGTAATAACAAAATAATACTAATTGTAATAATAATGTTTTCGCTTTCTAAGTAACTAACCTTGTCATTGAGAAAATAGGATTTTCGTGTTATATTCTTTTGAAATTGAATAAAGTCAATATATGCTTCCATTCCAAAATACACAAATTTTCCGTCAGAGAATTTCTCTAAAAAATGATCGTCTTCAAACGAATTTAACTCACCATTTGCCATTATTAATTTAATATCGCGGTTTTCCATTCTTGTAAAAAAATCGATGAGATATTTATCAAATGAAACCCTGATATATATATATATATATATATATATATATATATATATATATATATATATATATATATATATATATATATATATATATATATATATATATATATATATATATATATATATATATATATATATATATATATATATATATATATATATATATATATATATATATATATATATATATATATATATATATATATATATATATATATATATATATGGAGGTGTTGTGGATAATGTAATAAATAATTACTTAACTTCAATTTTTGCTTCGCTTTAAACAGATAATATAAACGAAGAGAAATTTAATGATGACAAACACAATTTTTTAAATGTACTAAAAAGTGAGACAGAGAACCTACGGTCTCTATACCTGAACTTAAGGATGGCGCCAAATCAAAAGCAACAACAAAAAGAGACTAGTTCTTACCACATAAGATTTGGAAATACTTTAATTCTTCTAATCTTATCTCTGATCACCAGTATGACTATCGTAAAGAACACTTTACTGGTGATCTTTCCCTTCTTTATGACTCTTGTTTTTTCGCTCTTCGGTGAATCTTTCGCTGTGGCGCTAGAAATATTTGAAGCCTTCAATAAAGTCTGGCACAAAGCTTTATTTTCCAAACTTCCCTCTTTCGGAATATATCCTTCACTCTAATTTGCTTTCTAGTAGTTCTATAGCAGCATTTGTAGACGGTCACCGTTGTTCTTTTAATCTATAAATATTTGTGTTCTTCAGGGTTTTGTCCTATCCCCAACTCTCTTTCTACTTTTCATTAATGACCTTCTCTATTACTTCATCACTTATCCTTTCCTATGCTGATAAACCCCCCTTCATTACTCCTTTCACCTTGAAAGACGCCACTTCCAAGAGCAGTTAGTTATCGCAAGAAAGATGACCCTGGAGCAACTGACCTCTGATCTTTCTCGTATTTCAAATTAGGGCAGAGAAAACATGGTCGTTTTCAATGCCTCAAAAACTAAGTTCCTCCATCTTTCTACCCAATATAACCTTCCACATAACTATATCTTCTTCGAAAACACTCTTCTCAAAAATTCTCATGTTCTCAATATTCTCGGTGTTTCTTTTTCTCCTGATCTTTCTTGGAATCACATTACTTTTCTTTCTAAACGAGATTCTAAGAGGTTGGGTCTTGTAGACGCCTTCGTGAATTTTATACGCCATCCCAGTTGCTTGCTTTTTATAGGGGTGTTGTTCGCCCCTGTATGGAGTATGCCTCGCACAACTGGGGTGGTTGCAAATATACAGCTCTTCTCGAAAAAGTGAAGTGACCAAAAAAAGTGACCATGCTTTTCGGCTTTTAGTCATAAATTCTCTTGTTCTTACTCTCTCCAATCTCTTTCTACCCGTCGTATTGTGCGTCACTCTCTCTCTATACTATCGCTATTACAACGTACACTACTCTTCTGAAGTTCTCATGTCACATACCTCCTCCATTGAAAGGGCTCCTAAAACTCGACTTTCTACACAGTCTTTTCTTTTCTGTCCAAAACTCTGATCCCAGACTAAACCGTTATGCTCAATCTTACATGTACTCTACTGGTAAAGTCTAGAACACACTCTCTATTATCTGTTTTCCCAACTTCCTTTGACTTGCACACTTTTAAACGCATTTTATCGGGTCATTGTTGACCAGATTTCAGATTTTTTCCCCGACTCTAGTGGAAATTGGTAAGCTCTCGATCCTTTCCCACCAGAGTATATATATATATATATATATATATATATATATATATATATATATATATATATATATATATATATATATATATATATATATATATATATATATATATATATATATATATATATATATATATATATATATATATATATATATATATATATATATATATATATATATATATATATATATATATATATATATATATATATATATATATAAGAGTAAATGAGATTGATGTTTAAATAAAATACAGAGGCAAAGATGAAAGATGACGAAATTTGCTTCAGTGATGTGTATAACTAGAGACAGATATAAACACTGAAGCATAAACACCATAATAAACTTCTTAATTACTAACATGTTAAATAAAAAAAAAATTGAGAAACATAAAAGCAAGTTTATGAGTGAAGACTTACCCTATTCCTGATTTCAAAACATCTTTAACAGTTTCCATTCTACGAGGATATTTTGGTAGCGTTAAATGAGAAATCAAATTTGCAGAATAAAGATTAGTCATCAAAAACGAGAAAAGTATCCAGGTTATCAACCAGAGTTTAAACCATGATTTTTTAGAGATTATTTCCAAGTCTTGTCGGAGAAGAATTTTGAACAGCTGAAATAAATTTTTTTTTTTTAGTTAGGATAAAATAGTTGCTAAACAAATATTAAATTTCACCAATTCTACTTCTTTATTATCTATATGAGCATTTGTTCTTCTATTCAAAAATTTTGGCATAAAAATAAAACTTTGTCGACAGGTTCTTCAATGTTTAGTTAAATACCTATTTAGATATATATATATATATATATATATATATATATATATATATATATATATATATATATATATATATATATATATATATATATATATATATATATATATATATATATATGCTCATATCATATAGCATGGTGGAGGGCCAAAGCTATTTACTTTAAAAATATATTTATTTAGGCATTAAATCGTTCTAACAAATCAAGGAGAATAATCATTATTACATCTAAGCTTATTTATAATAAAATTATATGCAATTTATTGGTTTCAATTTTCAAACACGGTTTAAGTTATGTTAAATGACAGTCAGTTTTTGAGGGTTCTATAAGAATACTGAAATACTAATAAAGTGATGGTTGAAGTTGCTATTTCCAAATTTATTAATCATTTGTATTATCTTAAAATAGAATGAAAATGGTTGTAAAAATTATTTCATCTAAAGACGAAAAGTATGGTGGTATTCACCAAGATATTTCCAAGAAATTTATTGTAAGAAAAGAATGATGCTAAATTTCTGGAAGATACTGATAACCAAAATTATAGTAAAGTTATTAAATAAATATCCACGAAGTTTGTTTACAAGATTTAACATTTCAACATATTTTTAACAATGCATCCAAAAGAATGGGAGAATACAGAAGAGAAAAAGGATGAAAATAACATAAGGTTTTTTTGTTTTTTAAAGAGCGGACCTCACCTACGAGGGCATATGCCGTCCTTCCAGGCAGACAAAATACTGCCCTTCAGGTCATCACGAGTTCAGAGCGAGTGAAACACACCCACACGAAATGAAAGCTCGTGATGCTCTCCCACATTAAACTTAATAAAAAATTTATTAACAATTCATCTAAAAGAGGAAAATCAAAGAAATAAATGATAAATTAATAAAAGATGAAGAGCAAAAGTAATTAAGTTAAAGGAACTACTTTGATTTCTTTCATTTAATATTTTTTTAATATTTAGGATACTTTTAAAATATAATTTTTTAAAAAATGTTAAAGATTATAGAAGAAAATATCTGAGAACAACAATTAATTTTTCTCTCATATATATATATATATATATATATATATATATATATATATATATATATATATATATATATATATATATATATATATATATATATATATATATATATATATATATATATATATATATATATATATATATATATATATATATATATATATATATATATATATATATATATATATATATATATATATATATATATATATATATATATATATATATATATATATATATATATATATATATATATATATATATATATATATATATATATATATATATATATATGATATATGATTTTTTTATTTTATTTATTGCTGCATTCTAAAATTAATTAATTATATTATTAATTCTTATTATTTTTTTCTTTTGTTCTTTATATTTATTGGTTTTTCTTTTGTTTATTATTATTATCTTCGCCTCCTTCTTTATTTTGTTTTTCAAATCATTCTAATAGTTTTTAAAAACATAGTGCAAATAAAAATGGGTTTAGAAGTAAAGGAAAAACTTATTTTATTTGTATTAATTAATATAACATACATATATATATATATATATATATATATATATATATATATATATATATATATATATATATATATATATATATATATATATATATATATAATATAATATTCAGTTACATAAAAATTATTACATTGGTAATGCATAACATTTTTACATATACAAACCTTTACAAAAACATGTAAAAATTATTAACATTTATTTACATCATTTATATAAAGTGAATGACGTGTTTATATTGGAGGGAGGGGGTACCTATACCCAAAGGGGATTGTGCAAGCTGTGTTTTTTTAATGAGCGCTCGTTTGGTAGATGTCATTCTCAACTTTTTCTTCCCTTTAGTTATTGATACCCCTCCTATTTATCAGCATTAAATGTTGTTGAATGAATCTTATACTCTAGGTATGTGCGTGTTGTATTTATATTAGGGTTTGTGGAAAAATATTTATTGATTACTACATGTGCAATGTCTGATCACCTTGAGGATTCCTCATTTGCCCCTCACAATACTGGTCATCTTCCATTACCCAGTCCCTTTCTTTCTCAACAGAATCTTTATCAATTTTATCTAATAAAATTTTCAACATAGCTTCAAAATTAATTATATCGGATGTTGCTTTATTGAAAGTTAAACCTTTAGCTTTTAGAATGTGATTAACATCGCCATTGGATTTTACTACCCGCACTGCAAACGATTTAGGACCTGTGCATACAAAACTATCTCCTGTGGCTCCCTCTTTAAACTCATCGGTCAAATCCCCTGGGAATCTACCTGTCTCGGGTTCATGTTTACCTTCGCAACAAAGACGCAACTATCTATGTCACAGTATAGTACTCTATGACCAACATCCTCAAGAAGTCTGTAGCCTTACCCGAGAATGAACGGTGGTAAACGAAGCAACAGCAAGGTTTGTGGCTTTCGAAGAATTATCTGCATAAGCTGTGTTACGTACGGTAACAATATGTTTAGCACCTGCAACCTCAATATTACAAACTTCTAATTCCACCTGTTTAAAAACAGTTTCCAAATTTCAGCATCCCTATGGTACATGATATCCTCTATGTTTGGGGAGGATTCTTCCATTTTACCCCAAAAGGGAGTTGAGACAGAGCTTAGCTATGTAGCGGAGTCCTGGATTTTTCTTAATCTGGTCCTTATCGAGCCTGACACCCTTTTCAAAAAAAGCAGCTATGAAAGTATCAAATTCAGGATCGTCAATGTCGAAAATGCTTGGTGGAAAACCTGAAGCTTCAGTTTTATATTTCAGGAACGTTTGGACATATTTAAAGAATAAGCTGGTCACAGAGGCTTGAAGACCCTAGACCTCATAGATTTGAAAGATCTTATATCCTTTTTCCACGGCCAATTCTAATTCTGGTGTGGTGTAGATACCGAGAATGTCGGTGCGAGTACATAGCCCATCCTGGCATTCTTTAGCTCATGTTCTACATAACTTGAACAAGAGTTTACCATCATACCAGCCTGGTAAACAGGAATATATAAACCCTGAGGAGGAAGAACACGTACGTAAGAAACTCCAAAATATTTGGCGTTCATATCCTTTATGTACTCGATGATGCTAGGGATCTGATCACCAACTAGTTTTTTTAGGAATGCCGCTTGGAAACTTCTGAGTTTTCTGGATCCAGGTAGATTTTAGCTGTTGCATGGGTTGGTGGGTAATAGAAGACAAAAGGTTCAGTTCGTCCACCATATAGAGCATCACCTATAATGAGTCGATGATTGGTTACATCATTCCCGACCCCGTTATCATACACCTTTAAAAGCTCCTGCTCCACGGTCTGTCGAATTCTTGCAGTACATTCATCCTCCATTTTGAGCCATTCGCACTCCCATACACGAACAAATTCAAAACCTGCAGCTACGTATGCGTCTTCTTGCTGTATAGTCGTCTAATACCTATCAAGACTCTAAAGACCTCGATGGTCAGTTTTACCTTTTTCACAGTCCTGATGTCCATACCAAATACATCCATGGAACAAGTAGACGATTCTTTTCTTGTATTCAGGTCTTGCTGCTTCCATTTCACGCCATAATTGTTCATTTCTTTGCTTCAACTCCATCAATTTCTATATTTTTAATAGTTACGAGCTCGTCTCCGTTAATTGGCGTGTATCCTGTGGCAGGGACTTCAGCATACCCGTTAGGAAACGCACATTTATTCCTCAGTTTGAAGACGCGTTCACCACAGTTTCTGGCATGAGCAATGGATTGTCCAGAATACTTCTTCATGAACACTAGCCAACGTATACCTTCATACGAATAGTGTTTTGAGCTCTCACGACCAATATGAGTTATGGTTTTAGGTTTCATGAAATGAGTTTTAAAAATTTTGAAGCAAAAGGAGGCTATAGTACAGTATTCGGTTAGACAATCAATCCCAAACATATCCATGAATATCTTTCAAAACTTTTCCTTAGAATATCGACATCTTGTACACAGTATTTAGTACATTCAGCTTTAATATCATATTCTCTATTAGCATAAGAATTATAAAAATCATTAAATTCACACTTTTCAGCCCCATGCATTCTAGCTGTTTCAAATATGGTACTATCAGGGATGGGACCTACATAATTAGCTGTGGTGCGATTCAGAAAATTATAGGGAAAGAAATCTTTAGCTAAATCCCTGTAATACCCATGCATTTGGGTAATTTCTTTAAGGCACAAGGCATGTAGAAGAGGGTATCATTAAATGTAATGTTATGTTGGGTAGTCATAGTAATTGTTTTCGTGCCCCTTTTAACAGGATTACTAGATTAGGTATCTGTACCAGGTCTATCTTGCAATTTATTATATATAACCTGGGAATCGAATTTACAATTATTTGGGTTTTGGAGTGATCTTCAGAAAGTGCAATAAATAATTAATGAATTTATTTACTGGGCATCGATAATACTCATTCTCTGAATCCATACTCAAATAAAAAATAAAATACTTCAGTGCGTTTCGTACCACAAATTTTACATTGATCATCGTTAAATTCTTTATCTGAACATTTATAGCATACTAACCTACTTTCAAGAAAATAAGGAATCATGTCAACAACAGTATTTCCGTTCTCCTTGGTTCTTTTATTATTTCTAAAGGTTTCAACATCATAAAAAAATGTAAAAACATCTTTCTTTTCTTCCCATTTCTTATCACTTTTCTATGGGTTTCATGGAAGATTCATGAACGCCTTTATCGAGATTATACTTTGCATCGCATTTAGAACCTTTCAAAATTCACACAATCATGCCTGAATTCTCCTTTATTATCATCAAAAATCTTATTATCACACTTTTCACATATTCTTATTTTCTTACACACACTATCTTTATGATTTCTCAAACATTTAGAATTATAAAAGTACCGGTTACATATTGTACAATGCGAAAATTCACCACCATCATTTGTACCTGTATATCGAGATGTGAAATATTGTTTACATTTAAGGTAGTCGCATTATTTTTCAAGGTGATAGACCATATTTATGAAAAAAGAATAATATTTTGAGCAAAAGATCTGCCCTGTCATATTTTTAGGAATCCCATTACCTAATGTTAATTTAATACTAACATTAGTTATAGAGTTATAATGAGTAGTTTCTCTATCATAATTAATAATGTATAAATCCATATCTCTATCATGGTTTCGGGGTCTATAAAAAACATGCAACCCTCCCGCCCAGTCACTGCGATAAACCAAAATCCTACAGCTCAGAAACTGTTCTATAATATTTAAATTTATCTGCGCCAAGAGGAATATCATACGTTAAATTACAGCTGGTAGTTAAAGCTTTTGCATCAGTGCTGATACTCTCCGGCGTAATATTACAAAGTTTTTCTGTGACTAACCTTTTAGCCGTGATAACTTCTTTAAATCCGCATCTCACAGCATCGAGGACTCTATTTCTCTTATCTACATGAAAATGGCTTTTGATGACAATATTACAAATGTCAAAACATAATAATAATAATAATAATAATAATAATAATAATAATAATAATAATAATAATAATAATAATAATAATAATAATAATAATAATAATAATAATAATAATAAATAATAATTCACAGTTCTTGCAACAACCTTCACCTATAACATTATGCGACCCTAAAATGGAATAACTATCAAGTATTGAAACGAACTCTTGACAATTTTAAATTCTAACATGGAAAAAGATTGAAATATCAAGACTTACTGCAAAAATTAATAGATTTAAAGAAAAATATGGTCATGATAATGAAGCTGTATCTATACCTACAAAGGAAGTTTAAGACACAGATGAAAAAGATTTAAAAACTATTTTAGAGTTTAGTCTTCCTTTACTGTGAAGAATAGTGGTATTGCATTTTTTAAAACTTGAAACAAAAATCAGATAGGATGGAATAATGCCGGTCAAATCATAATTGATGATGAGCCTATTCCTGGATCAAATATGTATAATCGATTTAATTTCTGATCTGGTTCGTAATTGGAGTAGAAGTCCAGTGAAAGGATGGCATATAATAAGGAAAAAATTTTGAAATATTAATCTTCCACGGAGTCTGATATTAAATACAATCAGATTAAAAGATTTAGACAAGGTACAAGATGTTCCTTAAACTCTAGCCTCAAACATTCCCAGAGCTATGAAGTCATAAACCACTCCAGCGGTACTCGTCTGTTAAAATATTAAGGAAACGAGCAGATGTTATGAGATTAGTTAAAATTGTAACTTTTAATAGGCTTAACATGTTTTGTTGCATTAGGTCTAACGGAATAAGACCATCCATAGAGACTAGGAGTCCTTTCATGGATGACATGTGATACAAAGAAGTGAAAGGTTACACAATAGAAATGATTAATGGTTAAGAACACCTGCGCTTTAGGCTTAACTTAGTCCTAAAAAAAAGGTTGAATACCTGAACGCTCTTAATTAAACTAAACATCTGGTGGTCAAGAATGATTAATGACCATAATACAAAAGAAGTGACATCACAATGATTAATAGGTAAAAATACCTGAGCGTTAGGTTTAACTTAGGCCTAAAAAGGTTGAACACTTGGAGGCCCTTAAGGCAAATACCTGATGGTTAGGCTTACCTGTATCTGAACAGTGAAAGGATTCTTCAGTTGTGAAGCAGCTGTAGCTGTTGATCCGACAAGATGGTCTCTACTCTTAAATACAAATTCATATCCGATGTTACTTCATGGAAAGTGTCTCATACTGATAGAAGCTTATTAACTTTAATGCTTAGACGCAAGCCAAATACAGAGCAATATTTTTCATGCTCTCCCTCTGTCTATAAGGGAAATACACCTCTACTCACATCAATAATGGACTTAATACGTATATTCAATGAAGTGGATAACTGGACAAAGGAAAGATATCCCCTCGACAGTGTTACAAATGAAGAAGGCATAATACTCTCTGGTGGAGGATCAAAAGACACCAGTCGCCTCATACTTATTATGGGTTTACATAGTAATATCCCTTCGATAGATGTAAGAAATTGGTGGAGACCTAAGCCCGAAGGAATATTCAGACATCATCATTAGGTTTCTTTATCGCTAGTCCCGATAAAATTACTTCCTTCATGAAAATGCATGAAGATATTACAAAACTTATTGATGAGGTGGATAAGTTGGATGCTATTATCAACATAGTCCATGGCGTCATGTACAAGGTGTACACCGAGAACTATTCATTTGATACCCAATGTCCGTTGTAGAAGAAGAAAGTTTCACACGTCTGGACGGAGCGAATGAAAAATGAAAATCGTAACGATGACGACTTAGATTTCTCACCTCGGGACTTTTACACATATATCACAACAGAAGGCCTATCCAGTTTAGAAAAATATATCACGTCTGCAGAATTTTAACTGAGGCTTATAGATGAACCTTATACCTGTTAAATTGTCTTAAGAAAATAACTACGTTTTAAAATTTAAATGTTTTAAATGACTATGTTTTAAAATGTTCATAAAAAATATACATGTGAATGTATTATATTACAATGCTTTTAAAATATATATGTATATATGTTATATATATATATATATATATATATATATATATATATATATATATATATATATATATATATATATATATATATATTATATAT